>SNQJ01S0094637.1:44686-76347 GCA_010110895.2 Picea sitchensis | reverse complement strand
GTTATGAAGGTAATGAGAAGGTAAAGGATGCCAAGCTTCAAACCTACAGAGTACAGTTTGAACAGCTAAAGATGAAAGAGGATGAAACTATTGGGAAGTACTTTCTGAGAGTTGAAGAACTAGTAAATGCAATGAAAGCATTTGGTCAAAAAATTGAGGAATCCTCTTTAGTTCACAAAATTTTGAGATCTCTACCAGATAGGTTCAACCCGAAGGTCTCTGCTATAGAAGAAATTAATGATCTAAAATCTTTGGATTTTGATCAAATTCTAAGAACGTTGAATGCATATGAAATGAGGATAGGTAAAGATAAACCCACCTCTAGAGAAACATCATTTAAAGAAGATAAGGACGAGGATTCTGAGCATGATGAAATTGAAGAAAAAATTGTGAGAAGACTAAAGAAAGGATCAGGCAAGTATCAAGGCAAGTTTCCCTTCAAGTGTTTTAACTGTGGAAAGATAGGTCACTTTGCATCTAAGTGTCCACACAAGAAGCAGGATCAGAATTTTGAAGGTGAAAAGAAGTACAAATCCAAAAGATTTCATAAAAAGAAAATTTTATGCGTAAACAATGATGACTCTTCAGAAGACACAGACAATGACTCTTCATGTGAAGATAAGGTAAATGAATTCATGCTTATGGCTAAAGAGGATTATGGTAATAAAATCACAGGAAGTGATGCTAATGATGAAGAAGTTGTGGTTGATATGGAAGGTGAACTAATCAGTGCCTTAGAAGAAATTGATAGACTCAGACTCGAGAAAAGAAAACAAAAACAGTTGTTGATGCAATTTGAAAAGAATGATGAAGACGTTGCCCTGCTAAAGGTGGAGTTAGAAGAGGCAAAAAAAATAGAGGACATTCTAAAACAACAGTTATCAGAGAAAAAGGCAAGATGTGAAGCCTTGGAGGAAGAGGTAGTAAAGACCAGAAAAGAGATGGAGAAGTTCAAAGCATTGTATCTCCAAAATCTTCCAAGCATTAAAGCCTTAGAAGGGTTAACCACCATTCTGAATCAGCAAAGGGATCCAAATTTGAAAATTGGTTTGGGTTATGAAGAAGGATCAAGTTGTAGTCAGCCAAGTAACAAAGATTCCATCAAGTTTGTCAAATCTACATTCATTGACAACAACAAATATGGAGAAATAGAGGAAGATAATCAGCCGCCAAGGAAGAGTGAAAGAAATCGACCTGCTCCAAGAAGACGACCATTTTCCAGGTACAAAGGATTTTTCTATGGATATTTTTTTTTCTTTTCTAACTTTGGTCACAAAGTTGTAAGTTGTTCTTTAAGATTCAGATATGAGCAATCAAAACACTCAAGGAATAGATATCTGTCGCAACAAAGAATGAGACAGCCAAGTAACAAACAATCACATATTGTGAATCATGTTATGGCTGGAAAAAGGGCACAGGTTAAGCATAACAATCGTTATGATCCTTTATTCAATGAACCAGAATGTTACACCTACCATAATTTTGGACATAAAGCTGCAGACTGTCGCTTAAGGAACTATGAGCCAAATTTGAATCCTTCTGCTAAAAATGTCAAGGTTTGGAAGAAGAAAGAAAACGACAAGTGTGGACTAGTGTTGTCAACTCAAAGACAAAATAACCCATTGTATATTGACAGTGGATGCTCCAAACATATGACGGGAGACAAAGGCAAGTTTCTATCTCTAAGTGAAAGCAAATCAAGAAACGTAACCTTTGGAAATGATGCTCCAAGTAAAATCAAGGGTAAAGGGATGGTAAGTTTAAGTAATGGAAAAGGAAAAGCTCAAGATGTTCTGCTTGTAGATGGGTTGAAACATAATTTTATTAGTGTAAGTCAAATGTGTGATAGAGGATGTGAAGTGGTGTTCACTTCCAAGGATTGCAAGATAAAGTCTGTAAACTCAAGACAAGTTGTAGCTAAAGGCATAAGGACAGATAACAATGTATATGGCATAAGGACAGATAACAATGTATATGTGCTGAAAGAATATAGAGAAGAGTGTCATCTAAGCAAACATGATGAAATATGGTTATGACATGGGAGACTTGGACATCTAAACTTTGACCACTTAATCAAGCTCAAAAATCTTGAGGCAGTAAAATATCTTCCAAGAATATCAAAGCCACAAGATTCCGTGTGTAAACCTTGTCAGGTAGGAAAGCTAACCAGGACACAGTTTAAAGCCAAGAGCTCTACTTCAACAAAGAAACCACTCCAATTAGTTCATATGGATTTATGGGGACCATAAAGACAGGAAGGCATAGGAAAGGAAAAATATTTTATGCTGATCATTGACGATTACTCCAGACTTACTTGGGTTTCTTTTCTCAAAGAAAAAACTAAAGCATTTGAGAAATTTAAAATATTTAAGGATTTAACTGAGAATCAAATAGGCAAGAGGTTAAAGGTAGTAAGATCAGACAGAGGAGGAGAATTTATGTCAAGTGATTTCAAGGAATTATATGATAAACATGGGATCGAGAGAGAATACACAATCCCAGGAACTCCACAGCAAAATGGAGTAGTTGAGAGGCAAAACAGAATCGTGCGGCAAATGGCCAGATCAATGATGAATGAGAAGAACATTGGTCAAACCTATTGGGTAGAAGAAATACACACAACATTCCATGTTCTTAAAAAAGCCCACCTGAGACCACACAGTGACAAAACACCTTATGAATTGTGGTATGGAAGACCTGCTTCAATCAAACACTTCAAAGTCTTTGGGAGTAAGTGCTACATAAAAAATAATAATGAGAACCTTGGAAAGTATGATGATAGGGCTGATGAAGGCATCGTCTTAGGGTATGCTACAAACAATAAAGGATACAGATGCTATAATAAGAGGCTTCATAAATTGGTTGACTGTATTGACATAAAAGTTGATGAAGGAATTCCAGTAAGGGAGGTGAACAATACTGAATCAACAACAAAGGATATAGATGAAGTCGAAGTTGAAAAGGTCCAAGAATAAAAACGAGAAGAATTTGAGTCAAATGAAGATGAAAATACTCAGGTAAACTCAAATAAGAAGACAACATCAAATTCTTCCTCCAAAATTACTCAAAAGAATCATCCTGCAAGTCAGATAATTGGTGAGAAAGACAAAGGTGTACAAACCAGGAGAAGGATAATAAAAAACAATGAGCAATCACATATAGCCTTCATATCCATGGTGGAACCCAAGAACTTCAATGAGGCCAGTAAAGACGTAAATTGGTTTAAATCAATGAATGAGGAACTGGACTAGATTGAAAAGAATGACACTTGGGAACTCATTCCTAGGCCAACAGATAAAAATGTAATAGGATCAAAATGGGTCTACAAAAATAAGATGAGTGAGCAAGGAAATATTGTAAGAAATAAAGATAGATTGGTTTGCAAAGGATACACTCAAATAGAAGGACTGGACTTTGATGAAACATTTTTGCCTATAGAAAGATTAGAAGCTATTAGAATCTTTCTTTCCTATGCTTGTCATAATAAGTTCAAAGTCTATCAAATGGATGTCAAGTCAGCTTTTCTAAATGGAGATCTAAAAGAAGAAGTCTATATGGAACAACCAGAGGGTTTCCAACTGTCAAATAAACCTGACTTTGTCTGCAAGCTGAAGAAAGCCTTATGAGGGTTGAAACAAGCTCCTTGTGCCTGGTATCACATACTGGATACATATCTTCAAGACAAAGGTTTTAAGAGAGGAACAGTTGACAACAATCTATATATCAAAACAGAGGGTAATGATTTGCTCATTGTGTTGGTCTATGTAGATGACATCATCTTCGATAGTAATAATGCTTCACTGGTAAAATGGTTTTCTTTTGCCATGCATTCTGAATTTGAAATGTCTATGATAGGGGAACTCTCATTTTTTCTTGGCCTACAAATTACTCAGAGGTTTGAAGGAATATTTCTTTCTCAAGAAAAAATGTCTAAGGAAAACATTGAAAAGGTTTCAAATGGAAGATTCTAAAACTATGAGCACACCTATGGTCACTGGATGTAAGTTAAGAAAGGATGATGACTCACCTGATTTTGATCAGAGTTCATATAGGTCTATGATAGGCAGCCTATTGTACATAACAACATCTTGTCAAGACATAATGCATGTTATTGGAATCCTAGGAAGGTATCAGGTCGCACCCAAACATAGTCATTTGTTAGCTGTCAAAAGGATATTTAGATACCTGAAAGGAACAGTGGACTATGGCCTATGGTAACTTAGGAATCAAAATTTTCAACTATCAGTCTATTCAGATGTCGACTGGGCTAACTATGTGGATGAAAGGAAAAGCATGAGTGGAGGTGTGTTCTTCTTAGTATATTCTCTAGTAGTGTGGTTGAGCAGGAAGCAAGGTTCCATTTCCTTATAAACTACAAAAGTTGAATACATTTCATCTGCCACCTGCTGCACCCAAGTATTGTAGATGATTTAGACACTTGCAGACTTGGGGATAAATTATACTGCACCAATTCAAATCCATTGTGATAATACCAGTGCAATTAGTGTGTCAAAGAATCATGTCTTCCACTCCAAGACCAAGCATATACCCATCAAGTATCACGTCTTGAGGGAACAGGTAACCAACTCTGTGGTTTCTTTGCATTATATTCCATCCAAAGATCAGATTGTCGATATCTTCACTAAACTGCTTGCACAAGCTCAATTTGAGTATCTATGCCAAAAGTTGGGCGTGACCTCACTGTCAACCTAAGAGGGTCCATCCTGTCAGGGGGAGTTTGTGTTGGTTAAATATATGATACCTCCGAAGAATACTGCAACAACATGTTTTCTTTGACATTGATGTCAAAGGGGGAGAAAAGGTGTTATGGATGCTATAGTTGGGATCTAAGTAGAACAGTGTAGCCATTCAGGGTTGCCATCAATGCCAAAGGGGGATATTGTTGGCATATTCACAGGTATGCTTGTTGGCATCTTCACAGATTGATTGTGCTTGTCATTGATGGCAAGATCAGAGTATGTGTCGATGGCAAAAGAACAACAATGATGTTGGCAGAGCGATGTTGACATGGATATAGGTAGATTGTGCATGGAAAATACAACAGTGAAGACACATAAGAGAAATCTCAGAAGATATAGCACTTTTCACTTTATAGAAGCACAGACGAGTTCCAAATCATTAAGACTTGCAGAAGGATCAAAGTTTGAGGCCTTTGGCACTTAGAAATTCTTCCAAGTCGGGAGGAGTGAAGCTCAGGAGGAGGAGTGACATGGGTTGTCGATCGTGGATGAGGAGCATTGTGAGCCGTTAGATCAGAGTCCAGTGACCAAAGGAAGCGCAGATGAGGAGATCAGATCTCAGCCATTGGTTCCTAAGGAAAGTGCACGAGATAAGTTCTGAAGTCATTGGAACCATCCATCATCTAGAGGACACGTGGTGAAAGATCATCATTTCGCTGACTGAAAGGTCAAAGGAAGGAGGTGCTCTAACCCCTCAAACTCGTGATATGCGAATTCACGAAATGAATTGAGACATAGGATCCAGAGGACACGTGGTGAAAGATCATCATTTTGCTGACTGAAAGGTCAAAGGAAGGAGGTGCTCTAACCCCTCAAACTCACAATATGCGAAGTCACAAAATGACTTGAGTCGTGGGATCCAGAGGACACGTGGCGAAAGATCATCATTTTGATGACTGAAAGTTAAAAGGAAGGAGGTGCTCTAACCCCTCGAACTTGCGATATGCAAAGTCACGAAATGACATGAGTCATTCGATCCAAAGGACACGTGGTAGCAGATGAGCAATTTCACAGAATTGTGAATCGAGAGAACTACGTCGAGCATCTCACAGACATCGCGAAACACAAAATCCCGAAATGCAAAAAGTGATCACAACCATTGCTCGAGGAAGCATTATGGACTGTTGATCTAACATGACGAAGAATGATGTCAGAATTTGCGAAAGTGAGATATGGACCATTGGATCACTGAGGAGCGTGAGCCGTCGATTTGGCACTCGTGGATATCGGAAGTTTGGGAATTTGGAGCACAGAGGAAGCTTTTTTCCGAAGTCATGAAATGTGAAGTCATGAAGTTGATCTGAATCGTTGATTTCAAGGGAATCGAGGACCGTCGATCTAGTCTCGAGAAATTCGTCGATTCGGGGATCGGGAATTTGGAGATGATAGGTGAGCGAATTCACAAATTTGTCAATGTCCCGAAGTGCAAAATTGCGAAGCGCCTATTGGCGTAGGCCTGTGGTCACATCAACAAAAGAGAAGGGAAGGAGCTAGTGGTTCTAGGCTCCATTTCAGAGTTTCACGAATCAGGAAAACCAAGGTGACTCACAGTTGATCACCAGAAATGCGAAATCGTGAAATGACTATTGGTTAGGTGCTTGGTCATGCCAGTGGTCACGTGAAAGAAAGGGTATTAGCCAGAAGATATAGTGCCCACTATGTAGTTTTTCACAGAAATGGAAAAAGGCGCCAAGAGCATGAGCGCGCAGAGGATCTTTGGAGAATTGCCAGAAACCACTGATTGTTTCTACATAGAGAATTCGAAGAGGCTTCAAGATAATCGAAAGAGAAGACGAAGAGTCTTGACTACCAGAGAGGCTAAGGAATATTAGCATAAAAGGAACTGATGATGATCTCAAAAGCAACAGAACTGCCAAAGAAGATGAAGAGTCTCGAGGTATCTATCAATGGTATGAAGACTCGTCATAGATACGATTGACAAATGGAAAAGCATCGAAGACTGTAGCTTCCAAAGAAGCCAAAGAGTCTCGGCATAATGGTCGTGAATGAAGAACATACTCAATGTAATCGCCAGAGGGCACGAAGAGTTAGTTGTATGATTTGGCAGAGGACTTGGGATTGTAAATATATGCATAACAGAGAAGAGGAGGTTGTTGCTGTGGAGAGTGATTCATGCAGGTAAAAGAAAATTGTGTGCAGCAGCTGAAGGACAAAGAAGAGGCGTAGCACATAGAATAGAAATGGATATCTGAGAAATAAAGAGAATGCCAAGGTGCGTGTTCCAGAGACAAAGCAGAAGAACATAAATCTCAAAGAAGAATGCGAGTAGGAAGACACTGATGCAGGCAGAGCATATTAGTGCAGCAGTACAATGATGAGACTGGTAAGCTATAGATAAACACTGTATCACTGTAATAAGTTTCAATAACGAAGCTTTTATATTTCAGGGTGGTTGGGAGGATTGGTGTCCTCAGAGTTTTAAGTGGGTTCTTGAAGAACAGGGAGTTGTAGCTTCCATCTGGTTAAAGCCAGAAAAACTAGGGTGGCAGGGTGGTGCAAGGGAGAACTATTGTTCTCTATATTTACAGGTTGGTGCCTGTGAGACTGGAACTTGGTGCTTCCATCCAGTTGGTGCTGGAACACTCAAGGAGTTGGTGCTTCCTTCTAGTGGGTGTTATAGAAACCAGAGAGTTGGTTCTCTCAGCAAGTTGCAACTTGCAAGACAGAGGTGGTAGCCTCACAATGAGTTGGTGCTCATAAGAATGATAATGTAAAGAAAATAAAGATTACTTATCATATCAAGAAGAAGAGGTTTTTCCCTTTATGGGTTTCAAAAGGAAATATATGTCTCTGTGTATTTCATGTGTGTGATTGATGTTTAATATTCTAGTTCTTACTTCCCTATATCATTGTGATCGCAATTGAGTGTTCTATGAAGAGTTCAAAATGGGTATAATTGTTTAAGCATAGTAACAACTGATTCACCCCCCCCTATGCATTGTCCATGGAAATTGAGACCGAAATGCATCATTTGGGGCACAAGGACCATTATTCTTCTCATGTGACATTGGATACACCTCTAGACACATTCTTGGTGCAAAACTAACCTAGTTTTGGAATCCATAGAACCCTTCAAGGCGATTGTTAACCAAGAGAGGTCATATGTGGATTTTCGATAACTCATCCATAGCACTTGAGCCTGAGAAGCAAGTTTTAGGGCTAGAGTATCTTGTTTTCCTCCCTTGACTATGGTCATGAACCTGATACCAATTCATGATGTCCAAGACATGATTATGATTTCCATATTAAACTCAAATGTCAAGGACTCTCTAAATATGTCTCATCTTGCAGTTTCTATGTATTTTTCATAATGCTTGAGCTTGAGAAGGTTCAATAGGTCTTAATGCCATTGATTCCCCCCTAACCTTATTTATGCCTTAACACTTGTTCGAGTACTTATTCAAGGCTCATGATATTGAGAAGATTCAATGAGATCCTAAGACACTAGTTTTAGTCTTTGATGATGGTCAAGGCCACACAAACCATCCATACCCTTGTGTGGTGGTATGAGGACATGTTCATTGTGCTTGAGCCATAGAAGCCATGTTTATGGGTTGATGATGTTGTGTCCCTCCACCACCAACGAAAAGGAAATGCAGATGTTGTTTTCCTACAACAATTATGGTTAAACATATTAATGGCACATGTATTCAACTCCAAGGGAAAAAAAACCTGGTGAGGGTTAGTGTCATTGTGTCTAGGCATTGTAGATGGTGCTTGATATTGAGAAGGTTCAATTAGATATTAAGGCCCTTGTTTACCCCCTTGATCATGTGGCATATTCTAGAACAATTTCTTGTGCACAAATCCTACCAAAAACACTCATATTCCCCCTCGAAGAACTTTAAATAACCCCTAGAAAGGACTCATGTGTTGGTACGAGGATTCATTCTAGGATATTGAGTCTGAGAAGATTCAAAAATATCCGGAGAAATTTTTTCTCCTTTGTCAACCATGTTCAAATCCATATGAACCATACATAGTGTGAAAAATCTCCTAATGGTATCCATATCCAGCCTTGATGCCAAACACCCCATAGAGAGGGTTTGTGTTGTGGTTTTGTAGGAGTTATTCATCGAAATTAAGTCCCAGAAGTGACGTCTAGGGCCTAAGGCCTAAGTTTTTTCCATCCCTAACCATGGAACTAGATATATAAAATACCTTCATTTAGGGATTAATCCCCTTGTTTCCCCCCTAACCATGTTTAGACATTGAATACCATTTCCAATGCACAAAACCTAGTCATGGATTCTATAACCCACTCGGATGAAATAATCTTAACCATCACTTGGGGAATGTTTCATGGTGTGGCCCTAATACAGATTCTGTTAAGGCCCCTAAGTCCCTATGCTAATGCCCTAACAATCATTTACTCTTAGTTTAGTAATTATGATTAGGCTAGTATAGTGGTATGTTACATCATGCTCACTTTATCTCCTATTTATAATAAAGGAGAATCATTTGTAGAAGCATCTCATATTGTCTTCTAAATTGTATATATTATAAAATGAGGTTTCCCCCTCGAAGTGGATTGTATTCATTGACTATTTTGAAGTTTTGTTCCTAACATTTGGTTTCATAGTATAGGATCCTAAGGTTTCTCTCCTTCAATCAACACATCTTGGAATTTTCACTATAACTATTTTTCTAGGACATTTCAAAAAACAGAATCTTGAATAGATTAAGAGGACATAGTGAATTACATTTGGTCAAAATTTAAGGTTATGTTTCATTACAGTTTCAAAGATATCTTCTGTGGAAATTAGGGTTTGTGACTAGTCCTGAAATTAGTCTCAAATGAGTCATCTTTTTATTTTGAATATAAACAAATTTTGGTGCAGTTTCAGACTCTAAAATTTACAAAATCCTGAGGTGACATAACTAATTACATGTGGAATTTTTTTTTTATATTTTGAATCATTATAATTTACGAGATATATCTTTTAGAAGTTGGGTTTTTTTACTAATCTTGAAATTAGTCTTAAACAAGTCATTTTGGTATATTTTCTATAAGTTTTTATGAGTGAAGGTTCATACTGTGAAATTTTTAGGAGTTTAATAGGCCATATCACAATACTACAGGATAAAATTTTGGTCTCATAGGGGTTCAAATTTAAGATATATATCAATACAAAGGTCAACCATCTAGCCAGTCTCCAAAATTAGGATTTTAAAGGTACACAACTTACAGCTGGCATAACTTTTAATTGGAAGATCTTCAACAAGCCAGTAGATCTAGAGAAGGTGAGGAATTTCGTATTAGGTTTATAAAATCCAATCTAAGAAGTTACATTTTACATTTTCATCTTCAAACTCTACCTTGTACAAGCTATTTTCTAGTGATTTTAAGAGGTTTTTCTTGGGTTAGCATGCTCATTTAAAAAAAAAATAGATATGTGTTCTGACATCTTTAAACAACACATGGATCTATTGCTTTGTAGGTAAAACTATAGTAGAGGAAGAATACATGCAATAACTAAATATGGTTTCACATTGCCTTGTTGGAAACCCTTGTAACCCGTGTTGGTACCCCTTTGAGTAGTACTGCATCAAGCAATACTTGTATATGGAATCTCACTTCCACATACCTTTAGGTATATTAGAAATCCCCTAAGTATACCTGAAACTAGATTTAGATAATATATTCAACCATCTTGTTACTATAGTACATCGGGAACAACATTCGGGGATACCACTCTCAAGTACATGGGTAGTTGAGTAATACGACTAAGGGAACAATTGAGCCTCCTTAGTTAGTCCCCTGAGATATTGGGTTGAGTACTACTATTGGAATTGGTGTGTATATCAAAGAGATATAACACCTCATATTCCCTTTTCCTCAGGACCCTGTAACCTTTTCTAGTGAGCTCACTCTTGATGGATAAGCATAATTTGTAATAAAAATAAGTGTTATTATTTTCTCCAATGGAAAGGGGCACTTCAAGAAATGCTACTCCTAGTAAACCTACAAAAATCTCACTCTTGATGTTGGAAGAAAATGAAGACTACAAAAACAGGCTATCCGAATTAAAGAACCAAGTTGATGAAATGAGTGGTAGTATGTTGAAGCAAGTGGATTTATCATGTGCACAAGAATTCCTTAAAAGGGAAATGGAAGATCAAATGAAAAATAAGATGGATGAAAATAGGGATCAAATGGAAAAGAAGATGGAACAAATGGAAAATATGATGGATGAAAATATGGATCAAATGGAAAAGAAGATGGATGAATTGAAAATTTCCATCTTAAAAACTCTAGATGGGAGGCTTCCTAAAAGTGACATTGTGACTAAAGAGACTCATGAAAATAATGGTAGTATTCATGTTGAACGCGATTCTAGTAACAATAAATTTTCAGGTAGATTTAAATCTAATAGTGGAGTTAATTATGGATGGGCTCATAAGGGTGTCAGCCTTCCCAAGTTTGAATTAAAGAAGTTTGATGGAACAAAATTCTTTACATGGGAGAACCGAATAGAGAAATATTTTGAATTGCATAATATTATGGATGATAAGAAGATTATTGCCTTAGAAACCTTGCACTTTGAGATAAAAACATATGAATGGTATCAATAGGTACTGAAAAGGAAGCCCCATTCTTATCATTAAACTTGGAGTTTATTTACAAGAGACTTAGAAGCATAATATGGAAAAATTTGGGAATAAGATTACTTTAGCGAATTGAAAATAATCAAGCACTTAGGTGATGTTGAAGATTACGATTCAAAATTTCAAGTGTTGGCCACTAGGGTGGATAACATAAGCGATGAACATCTATTGGAGGCTTACATGGGTGGATTACAGGAATACATTAACATGAGATTTTCTTAAAACATGCTGGAAATATTATGGAAACTATGCAATTCGCTCAGCATATTCAAGCCAAGAATAGAGCTACACACAAGCCCGCCATTGAAACATATGTAAGAATCAAAGGGCCATGGTGATTATTGAATCAAGGAGTACCCATAGCTTCATTGATAAGATATTAGCAGACAACCTTAATTGTTTTGAGTATCAATGACAAATTTTCAAGTTTTGGTTGTTAATGGAGGTAGTATTGATTGTGGATGAAAATGCCACAACATTAAACTTAGTATGCGAGAATAAAACTTAGAAAGCCCAATGTATGGCATTCCCATTGGAGGTGTATAGGGTCTTCCAAGTAATTCCTAAAGGGATACCTCCATCAAGGGATCATGGAAATCAAATTGAAATAATACCTAGAAGTACTCCTCCTAATAAAATGACTTATAGATATCATCATCAACAAAAAGGGGAGATTGAGAAAATGGTATAATACATGATGGGTTCATGTATTGTTCAACCAAGAAGGAGTTCACTTTCAACTATAGTAGTGATGCGGAGAAAACATGATAATTCTTGGAGGATGTGTCTTGATTATAGATATCTAAGAAAAATCACCATAAAGGATAAATTCCCTATTCTAGATATTCATGACCTATTATATGAGCTTCATGGAGTGGCCTATTTTACAAAGCTAGATCTTAAATCAAGAAACCACAAAATTATATTAAGAAAACAAGACTTTCCCAAAACAAATTTTAGAACTCATCATGGGCACTATGATTTCTTGGTCATGCCTTTTGGGATGACTAGTTCTCCTTCTACTTTTGAAGTCCTTATGAAAAAAAAAAACGACCCCAACTCAGAAAGTTTGTGTTGATTTTTTTTTATGATATAATTATCTATAGCAAATCATGGGAAGACCACATTAAACATGTGGCTAAAGTCCTACAAATTATTGATAACAATCAATTGTATGTAAAAATATACAAATTTTATTTTGGGAAACAAGAAGTAGAGTATTTGGGTCATATTTTTTTCAAGGGAAGGTGTTAAGGTGGACCCTCAAAATATCCAAGCTATTACAAAATGGCCTATTCCTATGAACATCTAGAGTCTTATAGGATTTTTGGGTCTTACATGATATTGTTGGAAATTTGTTAAGAACTATGCATGCATTGAAGGCCTGCTCACATATCTCTTGAAGAAAAAATCATTTGTATGGAATGAATATGCTAACATCCAACATTCTCACTCTTAAAATATACCATGTCTTCTACACTAGTAGTGGAAACACTTGATTTTGGTAAAACATTCATAGTCAATTCCATGCATCTAGAAAATGAATTGGAGTTGTATCGACGCAATAATGGATACCATTGGCTTTTGAAAGTAAACAACTAAAGGGAAACGACTTCGTGAAATCTACATATGAAAAAGAAATGAGAGTAATTTTACATGCAATAAAAAAATGGTGGTAATATTTCATTGGGAGGCATTTTAAAGTCAAGATAGACCATGATAGCCTAAAGTATTTTTTGGACCAAATATTGTCATCAAGGGAGCAATAAAAATGGGTAGAAAAAATGCAAGGGTTTGATTTTGAAATAAGCTAAAAAAGGGGAAGGACGGTGTGGTCATAGATTCCCTTTCTAGGATAAAAGAAGGCTCAAGTTTGTATTCCATTACATCTTCCTTTCCTATGTGGTTGGAAGAAGCTCACCATGAATGGAAAAATGACAACAGTATGAGACAAAAAATACAATATATAAAGTAAGGGATGAAATCTATGGAACATTGGGAGTGGAAGAGAATATTCTCTGGTACAAGGGTAGAATATTTTTGTGCCCTCAATCAAAGTTGAACTCTCCAATGGCAGAAAATTCAGGTTCCTTAAAACATATCAAAGGATCAAAAATTATTTTTGGGGGGAAGGAATGAAGAAAGACATCCAAAAATTTGTAAGGGGATGTCATATTTTCCAAATAAATGAGAACAAGTAAAAACTTCCCGGTTACTTCAACCTTTATACATACCTAATCAAATGGCAATGGGTTACTTCCGGGCTACACCCCATGGATAAAATAGAAATGATCAAACCAATCCTCATACGATGTCGTTGGGTAAAGCCACTTTGGTGACTAGTATATTTGAGTATAAATGGAACAATAAGGTGGTAAAAAACATAATAATCCCGCTGGCATAAAATATAGAATACAGATAACTGATTTCAATCTCTCGGCTATTTTACTATTTTTTTTCTTGTAACTCCTCTGTATCCCCTTTTTTTTATTTACTGCACAATTTTGAGTTGAAACCCTAGGGTTGAGATAAGTGCGTGTGATTTGGGAGAATGTTTTTTTCCAATTGACATACAAGTATCTGGTTATAAGAACTATTCATTAGACGCTCAACTAGATACAGGTGTAATGAATTCTTGTGCAAAGTATGGTGCTATACCTTCCTATTTCTGGCAGCGAGTGAATACAGTCTTTAGAGTTGTCAATAAGACTGAAATAAGGATCCAGTCCTTTGCTCCAAATTTTCCCATCTTAATAAAAGGAGTCAAAGTTCCTGTAAATCTTTACTTCTTTGACACAGGAGCAGATGTCCTTCTAGGACAAGATTTTGTAAATAGATGCTTTCCATTTACTGTTGGACAAAATTTTGTACAATTCACAATTCTCAATAAATCCATTTCAGTCCATAGTAAATTCTCCTTTGAAGTAAAGATCGGATCAGTAAAACCTTTTCCTTAGGTCGAAAGGTCTGTAGAAAATCTTTCCAAAATACAGAAGATAGTAAACAATGTTGATAACAACGGTCTTCAAGCCATAAAGGAAATCAAAGAAAAGATTGAAAAATATTGTACTTCTGACTATCCTAATGCATTTTGGAGTAGGGAGCAGTATTTTTTTTATTTTCCCTATTAAGAAGACTATACTGCCAGACCTCAAAAGGATTCTGCTAATAGCATGTCTCCAACAGAAATAGAATATTGCCAAAAAGAAATTGTTGAATTATTGCAGAGAAAATTGATTGAGCCTAGCCGAAGCCCTTGGGCTTGCCTTGCATTTTGTGTGAATAAGCATAGTGAGAAGAAAAGAGGAAAACCTAGGATAGTAATTAACTACAGAGCTCTGAATGTTGCTTTATTACCAATAAGATTTCCTCTTCCATCTAAATATATGTTATTTTCCAAAATAGGCAAATGCAATGTATTCAATAAGTTTGATCTCAATAGTGGATTTTGGCAAATAGGCATAACTCCTTAGTATAGGTACAAGACTGCATTTGTTGCCCCTCATGGACAATTCCAATGGAAGGTAATGCCTTTTGGGTTGAAGAATGATCCGTCTAAATTCCAGAAAAGAATGGACGACATTTTCAGCCACTTATCCTTTGTTATTGTATATATTGATGACTTGTTAATTTGTTCTTTAGATATTAAATCCCACGTAACACATTTGAGAATTGTTTATGATCATTTGTTCAAGCATGGTCTAGTTCTTAGTAAAACCAAGCTATGCTGGGAAAAAACAAAGATTGAGTATATGGGATTAATTCTATCTCAAGGTTGCATAGAGTTATAGGATCATGTACTAAAAGCATTATCTAAATTTCTTGATGAAATTCTGGATACAAAACAATTACAAAGATTTTTGGGTAGTCTCAACTACATCCGTCAGTTCTATGATAATCAAGATAAGGATGTAAGGATTCTACAGAAAAGACTAAAAGGATCACTACCATGGAATTCCAGTATTACTAAGGAAGTCCAACTTATCAAAAAGAAGATCCAAGATCTTCCCAATCTGCATCTACCTGATGTCTCACTACCTCTGATCGTAGAAACAGATGCTTCTAATGAAACTTGGGCAACAGTTCTATTACAGAAAAGTAGCCTGCAAAAGGAAGAAGTTTGCATGTATACCTCAACCTGTTTTACAGAACCAGAAAGCAAATATCCTTCCTCCCATAAAGAAATTCTTGCAGTTAAAAATAGAATAAAGAAATTCTGACACTTTTTAAAACCTGTTCATTTCACAATTAGAACTAATTTAAATCATATGAAAGGCATGCTTTCTAACCAACGTCTTTTGGAATGGGAAAATAACAGAATTCTAAGATAGAGTCTCTGGCTTGATATTTTTGATTTTTATATTCAATATAATCCAGGTAAAGATAACTGTATTGTTGATTTGTTAACAAGAGAAGCAGCCCCTAATCAAAGCAGAGAAATAAAGATGATGGCATCAAGTTCATACATTGCACCAACAACCCCTCCTGGTTATCGTTGGGTCCTAATATGTAATAATTGTACATTTTATTATTGTTTTGATTTCTTGGAACACTGTATAAAATCCAGCCCCATTTGCAAAGATATTTTGGAGAGATGGGTACAAACCTACAACCATTGTATCCGAAATAACAACTATTTTGTTCCAAGTTCTAAGATGTCCAGTGGAACAATCACTGGAGGTACCATGCAAGGCCAGAGATATATCTATGTTTATAGTCTGTTCCTAAACTATATAGACTATTGTTCCATATTCCAACGTGTAAAATATACAGGCTCATGTTGGTTCCTTTTTGAATGCGATACTTTTACTCAGAACCGGGCATGGTGGTCTGGTTGGTTTCTCACCCTTCTATGGAAATACTATCCCAGCGATGTAACCTTCTTTGGAACCGTGAAAGACTCATTTATAGTTTGGTTACGATCAGAAGTTGAAGAAACTACTCATTATAATGGATGGTTTGTATTTAATTTATCATTTCAAGGCAGTAATATACTTGAAGATGAGATAGAATCTCCTGATCCTCCAATATATACAGTATCAAGTAAATTATATGGTGATCTTTGTGTACCTGATGAAGATTTGATTCCTGCTATGCAAGGGTCCCCCTTCTACAAATGCTTCAATGGTATTTCACCTTTCTCTAACCATTTTGGGTCACCTCCATCTAGTCATCAACTATGATGGACCCATGTACTTAAAGATATTTTGTAATAATTAGATTCTTGTCTATCGGGCCGACAGTGGTGTCCCGACTGTTCCATGGGTTCCAGTTGAACTCCACTTTGTATTTGGTTTGATTTATTTAGAATCTTGTGTCTTTCGATAAAAGTTGGAATGGATCCCCATATGACTGAGCCTTTAAGGAACAATATAACAGATGGCATCCATGATGTTTTGAGTTTCATGTTCAGTAGTCAACTTGGATGATGATGCACGTTTGCATTGTTTTATTAGTTGGATCAGCTTTGCGCTATCACTTTCACCATTTTTAATTCCCTCTTCCATTTTATCCCCTGAGTAAGTTCTTCCATTGTGGTGGCTTTCGAAATGACTCAAACTCCTTGATCCACAAACAAAGGGTCTCACTTCCACTAAAATGAAAAGAACTATATGGCGGACTAACACCGAAGACATAAATGATTGGTAATCTTTGCAGCAACGTGAACAAGATAAGACATTACACATAAAATAATACAGATTCCAAGACTTGTGTAGATAAACCAGGGAGTAGGAGACTTTGAACGTCAAGATCCGGTCCAACCACTATATCAAACGAATGATGAATATACCTCAACAATGAATGTCACTTTAGTCACCAGTCTATGCGCATTTTTTCATCTTCATAAAAGTGTTTATTGCCTTATTCATCTGCAACAACCCCAATAATCACAAATTTGAGAGAATCGATGGATGACACAGCTTCCATTTCATGCATTTTGGTTATTAAGGTTTAAAACCCTAATATGCTCTGGAATAATGTCGTGATCAGTTAGTGACAATCTAGCCTTGCAAATAAATCCTTTATAATAGCTGGAATTGTTTGATGGCCTTGGCGAAGAACGAAACAAGACTATGAGGATATGAATATGCGTCATCTCCAACACTAGGATAATAAATTTGGTAATTAGAGAATTATTTAGAAAGTCTCAATTTAATTTGGTACTAGGTTTTGATTTGGCTAGGTAAGGTTTGGTAGGTTTTAAATATAGGATTTAGATTCATGATTAACAATAGACTCAACAACATAAGGTTTATGATGAATTTGATAACGTCCTAGTCTAAATGTTCTAAGAAATTATTCTTTTTCACCAATATTTTCTGAGGACTTTTGTCAACGATAAATTGTTAGATCAGCAGATTTGAGTGATTATTTCTGTATAATCTGAGTGCCCCAAGGAAACTTTAGCATGTTGAATCCATTTCTGCATTCATAAATGGATTTGAAACAACAAAAAATAGTGATTTCTTCCAGATTTATATCTTCCACTTTCAACAAACAAAAAAACATTTCCTAAAAAAGTTAGATCATATGATAACATGACATAGGTAAACTGCATGAGTTAAAGCTTTAAGTTCAACATCATGATTATGAATAATGTTAAATGATCCATGAATGGATGAGATTGGGGATAATGACAAAGTGTCACTGAACTAAACTTTCCTTCAAAGTAATCAAACAAAAGTTAAATGACAAAGATTAGCAAAATTTGAAAAAAAATTAGAGGAACATTTTTTACCTACAACATATAGATACAAACTATATTTCAAAACTAGATATAAAGTATATTATAAGTTCCAATTAAATGTCAATGTTACAGTAAGATGAATGCACATGGAACATATTGGATCTGCGCAAACCTGTTACATGTAGCTCCATCTTTCTCTTCATTAGACTTGGCCTTAGTTATATTGTCATTCATGAACATACCAAAGACATAGGACATACCCATTGCAACCTCAACACATTGATAATTACATCTAAAAGGAGATATTATTCTACTTAATTACTACATTGATGGCGTTTTTGGCAGCCACATGGAATTGTTTTACATATACATACTTATTCTCATTAGTTAAGTAAATGTTTCAAAAATAATGTAAGCAACACATTAAGTAAATTTTAGGGGCTGAATTTTGCTTATTGGTTAATTTTTTATGTTTTTTCTCAAAATATATTTTGTCAATTTCCATTAGTTTTTGGAAAAAATTCACCAAATTTTATAGGATAAAATTATTTTATCCTAAAACTCTCCAAAATTTTATAAAAATTATAAAAAAAATTTAGAAATTTGAATATTTTTATAAAAATGTTGCAAAACATTTTACACTTCACATATTAAAAACTAATAAAATTTGAAAATTAAAAAATTACAATAATAAAGAGAATTGTGAATGAACTTTTATTTATTCTCCAAAGTCTTTGAGGTTGTACCTATAATTATTGTGTAAAAAAAAGTTTGTTTTATCAACTTAGAGATTAGAGATCAAGAAAAGTAAGTGTAACTTCACCTCCATGTAAATTTAACAGTGTCTTTGCACAGGCTATTCTTATCAGGGTGCAGTTGAACAATTTCTAAATGAGATGTTTTTTCTATCAAGAGGATTAAAAAACTATATATATATATAAAGAAAGTGATATATATTATATATATATAAAGAAATTGATATATTACAATGTTAAAATTATTTCATATCCCACATATAACATTTATTATATTGGTTGTGTAAGTATTCTTTCATGTCAGATATTTTCTGTTTTTTTCTAAATATTCAGTTATCAAATTGCTGTTATTTCTATTTCAGAGATCCCCAAGAGATATAGCTTTGCTCTCTTTCAAACTCACATACTTTTTCGAAAAAATCAACTGCTTTTATTTCAGGCTCTAAAATCCAGTATCCATCTCATCATGTGTTAGGATGAGGCGCAAACAATTTCAATTGATACAATCAAAAGCCTTTTTGAGGTCTAGTTTTAGGAGGATGGATTGGAGATTTTTTGTCTTTATACTGTGAATGCACTCCTGTGTGATTCCAATAGCATTGAGAATTTGTCTCCACTTTAGGAAACCAATTTGTTTGTCTGGCAGTACCCGAGAGAGGATGGGGCAAATCCTTCTGGCTATGATCTTGGAAATAATCTTGTAGCAAAGATTACAAAGAAAAATGGAGCAATATTCCACAAACTGTCGGGGATGATTTGTTTTAGGGACCAGAACAATAAAAGTGTTATTTAGTTTTTTTTTTACAATCCCTTTGGTTCTCAAATCCTCGATGACGTCTAGCAAGTCTTGTCCCATTAAATCAAAGTAATCGAGGTATAGTTCCACATACCACCCATCGGGTCCAGGGATTTTTTCTTTCGTGAAGCCTTTGATCACCTCTAAAATTTTCTCCTGTGTGCAGGGAGTTTCCAGGGCTCTTGCATCTTCATCAGTTACCATTCTTGGGAAGAGTCTAGTTGTTTCAATTTGAGCAATAAGGTAGGATGCATTCACTTACTGGTAAAAATATTTGAAGTGATTAAAAGTCGCATGTTTGATGTCTTCTGTTTTTTTATGAAGCCTCCCATCCTCTTCCTCTATTTCCCACATAAAAATTGTATTCTTGCGGTAACTAGCAAATCGGTGGAAGAAATGGGTGTTTTTATCTCCACTGGCAAGCCATAACGCTCTACTCTTCAACCACCATCTATATTCTTCCTCTCGGAGGATTTTATTGCGGGCTTCCTCTAAACAATTCACTTTAAAATCGAAGTCAACAGGTCGGGTGTCTTGTGCCTTCAGCTGGTGTAGTTCCTCCAATTCACATTCTATTCTACACATCTCTGTTTTTTCCTTGGTCTTTTTTTCTTTTAACCAAATTATAGAGTTGGATTTTAAACGAGCAAGTTTTCTCTCTAGATTTCCCTGAGCGTCCCCTGGTATCGTAAGGGAGGTATCAGACCACACCGATCTTACTATCTGATCAAAATAATCCTCCCTCAGCCAAGCAGGATTAAACTTAAAAGGGTATTTTTCCCTAGGTCTTTCGTCTCCTAATTGTAGGCAGATAGGGGCATGATCGGAGAGAAAAGGTAGGTCTACCTAGGCCCAAATTTTTCATATAGGTGAAATCAAGTCTTCTGCCACCAAAAACTGTCAAGTCTCTTTGCAATGCCAGCTGAACCCGATCTCCCATTTCGCCAAGTAGACAGCACCTCCGCCGACTCGAAGTCCACTAAAGTATTTTTGGAGAATAGTTGCTTGAAAAAATCCAAGAATGGATCTGCCTTTTCCCTTTCTCCCCAAATCTCCTTGGTGCTAGTCATCAAGCTCAAGCCTCCTGCTATGATGAGGTCCTTTGCCGCCAGGAGGCCTAAATGATCTAGTCTCTCCCAGAGGGATCTTTGATCAGCGCACAATCCATAGATGTTGAGCAAGGTCAACTTAGTCTTCAGTTCTAAGCAAGTACGCGTGAGTAAAATCCCTCCTGGACTTAGCACTGGTGTTAAATAAAAAAAGGTAGGATCCCAAGAGGCCAGGAGTCCTCCCGAGTTTCCTACTGAGCTTGCCGCATAGACCATCCAATCAGGTCGTAGAGAGTATAGAAAATTTCTATCTGCTTCCACATCTACAAGTGTTTCTTGGAGAAAAATAACAGACGAACGAGTCTTCTCAAGGAGTCGTCACATGGAAGCAAGTTTCAGGGGTCCTCATACCCCTCTAATATTGAGGGATAGGAGGATCATGACTTGGCCTGGGTAAGGGATTTTAATCCTCTAAGTGCCCCTAGATAAAAAAACAGTATCTTGTGAAGCCGAACTCGAAGCCTCTGAGACTGCCTTTTTACGTGCACTACGAGTTTTAAGTGGAAAAAGCTCCAAACCTAAACCCCTGGACCAAGAAGGATCAGTCTCAGTTGCCTTCCTCACTCCCGAAGAAGAAAGAATGTCACCAAGGTGGTTAGTGGGTTGAAAAATAGTCTTACCATGGTAAGTGGGGATGGGAAGGGAGTCAAAAGGAGAGGTGGAGGCTGGAGTGAATGAAGAAAGCAGGTTGTCTAGATCTTGTTCAGAATGAGGCAACTCAGAAAATCCTGGGAGTGTGGTGGGGTCTTTCTCTTCGCCAGGGGATGGGGGTGTCGGGTCATCCGATACCCAAGATGTAATAGAGGCGCTTAGGGAGACAGGAACAGGCGATGAAGGGGGGGAGTATAAGGAGGATTCAAACTCCAATGGTCCAGACCCTAGAAGCTCAGGGTTCAGAATAGAAGAAGCCAACAAGTTAATAGTAAGCCTTTCCTGGGCAAAGAGAGTATTGTATAGCGAGGGACAAAAAAGTTTAAGCTTACCTACAAGCGATTCATTTGGTGGTTCGGTGCTTGTGTCCCTCCTCTAATGAAAAACCCCTGCTCCCATCGGGTCTGGTTGTGTATCATAACCATCTGAATCGATCTCCTCCTATGGGTCCATCTCTGTCACGATAGGACAGAAATTTGAGCAATCGCTTCTCAGATGGTTTGTTCTTCGACAATACGAGCACTGAAAAGGGATACCCAGGTAGTCTTGGCGCTAATCTATGAGAAGGCCCCTCCATTCTATCTCCAACGTCTCCAGCAGCCTAGTGTGGATGTCTATTTCCACTAAGACCTTTGTCATTATTCTATCTGATGCAACAAGAGAGAGTGTATCCACCCTTAGGAAACGCCATAAAGAAGTTCCAATGAGTTCAAGTGCTTGTTGGTTCCAAAGATGAAGAGGGAGTCCCGGTAGAAGGACCTATATATGTCTGTAGTTGAAGTATTCCATAGATGGGTTGAAGTCGATCCTCCATCTCTTGAGCATTAGGCTCCCTCCCCCATATGCCCGAAACTTATCCAGGATGTGAACAGTGTCCTCAGGGTTCTTAAAAATGAAGCCTAGCCACCCGTTTTGGAGTATGTGGACCTTTGGGAGATATCCTAGAATAGGTATTCAAGTGGTTGTTATCCATTCCTCCAGTCTCTTCTTACATTTATCCTTGTAAGCTAGCCTCCCAACTAGGGCATAGAGAGCCATATTGCAGGCTTCAGAGAGTCCTACGTCCATCCCAAGCACAAGTCTTGGATGTTTTTGTTTTGGCTTCCAAGCCTTGTGTGTCTTTTTAGTAGTGCAACTCTTGTGTAAAGTAGAAGGTCTGCCAAGTTGACTGCCCACCGGTTGGATGTTCCCACCTAAATTCCTACCTCTCTGGCTAGGAGACAATGGAGCTCCCTCATGTACAGACTGTGGATTAGTTCCTCCAGTAACAGAGTATAATGGTTGATAGTTCTGAGGTGGAGTGGGAGGAATAAGGGGAAAAGAATCGGTAGCAGGTTTCTTGGGATCATCAAAATGGTGTGTTCTCCGGTAGTGGGTGCTAACGAGCTCATCAATCGAAGCTAGGACATCTAGTTGGTCCCATGGGTCCTTGTCCCTGCCTGTTAGTGGGATCTGAGCCCGCAGTATCCATAACGGGATCTTCTAAGTCCACTAGTGGAGAAGGACTCCTTCCAGTAAGCAGACAGTTAGAGGCTGTAGAAACTGACAAAAAGGAAAAGGGTTGAGGAGAAAACTAGAGACGACCTGCTCCATGAAGGTGGGTCCAAAACAGAGGTTCAGAGGCTGAGAGAAGCAGGGATTCCAAGAATAAGGGCCAGGGCGACTCTTAGTTCTCCTATCACAACTGCGGACAAGTAAAACAACAAGGATCTCTATTTTGTCAAAGAAGTCTTCAACAGAGAAAAAACAAAACAGTCTACAGCTGATAAAGCTGCAAACTCTTTAAAACTAAATGTTGATGGATGACTGGTACATCAGCCAGATTCCAGGGGTGAACCATTTCCACCAATGTGCCTCCTCCATCCAGATTCAAATAATAAATTTTACTTCATTTCATTCCTTATTACGTTTAAGATTTAAAATTAAATTTCAACCTTTAATATGTTAACCTTTGATTTCATAGATAATTATAGACTTGGTTATGATAAGGGTTTGGAAACTTTTTATCTTATGTTTTAATTTTTTAAATATATATTTAAAATAATTTAAAATTAAAATTATTAATTATTATTAAATTTATAATATAATTAAAAAATTAAACACGAAAATAAAAAAATAACAAAATTATAATTATAATTCTAAAATTGTGTATCTAATTAGAATTTATGTTTAATAAATGTTTAATAAATTTTTTTTTATTAAGTTTAATATGAATATGACAAATTAATATGAATATAAAGAAAGTTTCCTTTGAAATAAGATGTAAAACTAGTAAAACTACTTTTGGTGTCGCATAACCAATATTTTTAATATACATGATTGACATTAGTTTTTAGGTTGGGACTAGACCAATAGACCCATATAAGTTGGGATGTCTTCTAGTAAATTATTCATATTTAAAGTTGGACATGTTTATGTTATGTTAGAATATGTTGGATTTTACTAATATACAATTTTTAATATAAAAATTCAAAATAACATTTTAGAGTTTCCAAAATATTTATATATTTTATTTTTGCATATTTAAAAATTATATATTAAAAAATATAATTATATTAAAATTTTAGTTTTTTAATATATAAATATATATTAAATATTATATTCACCTCTCTTTATAAGTACACCATAAACTTATTAGTCACTTCTCTTTACGAGAACAAAGGTAATATAGCTTAGGTAAATACAATAAAGTGACTATCTTTTTATTTTTACGGGTGTCTAACTTAGGCAAAGAGAATAAAATGGACACCTTTTTCTTTTGGTTTAATCTACATTGTTTAGGCACACAGTGAAAAATTAGATTTCAAAGTATGTATTTTAATATTATTTAATAACAAAATTTAAGTTTGTAAGAATATAATAAATTAATTGATATCTACTAGTAATAAAGGGAAAAAAGAAAACATTTGTTTTATCTTTGTTTTAATTATGTGTTTCATATTTTTGTGAAATAATAGATTTTTTAGTATTCTAAAATGTTTTTTTGGGTTGGTGTAAATGTTTTTCTCAAATGAAAATATGAAAAAAAATTATTTTGTTGATTAGGATGAATTATTAAAGGTATATGTACAACTTATTAGAATATGGTGTAATAAGATGAAATGTGGCAAATTGAATAAGCTTTCACAATATACAATTTTTATTTATAGAAAATTTGTATAACTAAAAAAAGTTTATGTTCTTTCAACATTGGCACTTTAAATTCATATACTTGATTCTTATGTGCCATTATTTTTTCATATTTTTTAATTTTAATTATGTTTTCTTAAATTAATAAATTCATTGAAACCCTAAAATAAATAGGCCAAGTGTTAAGACCATGTTTGAGGATCTTAACATAATTGAGATCAATTTTTATTTTTATTTTTAAGTGTGTAGGTCTCCCTATGTATTTGTGTTGATATATGTACAAATACAAATCAATAAAAAGTAGAAAAAAAAAGTTCTTTAAAACAACATATATTTAAAATCTACATACGAATATCTATAAGTGTGTATAGTTTCATCAACAATAATTATTTGGATCATATTTAAAACTATGGTTAAAAATAGAGATAAGAAGAGGGAGTTGAGAAAATGGACGTGTTTTTGTTTATGCAACCCTATTTTTTTTTTTCCAGGAATGTGCATGTGTACCTATCACATATATTCATAACTTTGCAAGATTTACATCAACATCAGAATGAAGAACTATTTTAGGACGTATGTCTCATAAGAAAAGGTTTGAAATTAAAACCTATTTTTCTTTCTTGGGCATAATCCTATTAGGCCCATCCTCTTTGTGCAAAATAGTCTAATGGTGCCCAAAATACCACTCGGTTGTCAAAGACCCCATAGAGAGGGCATGTGTTGTGGTTGGAGGCCTTGTTTAGAATGCTTGAGACCTAGAAGGTTATTTTTCCTACATAAGGCCCTTGTTCTCCTTTTCAACCATGGTGTATACCCCTAGACTCATCACTAATTCCAGAAACCAATCAATGGAATCCATACCCCATATCCTACTTAGAGGACTCATATGTTGGTATGAAGACTTGTTTAAGGCTCTTAAGCTCGAGAAGACTAAAAAATATAACAAGGCACTTGTTTTCCTTTGTCAATGATATTCAAGGCTTTATGACCCATCCTCGATGTGAAAAATCTCATAATAGCATCCATATCCAAACTTGATGCCAAACACCCCTTAGAGAGGGTTTGTGTTGTGGTTTTGTAGGTGTTGTTAATGGCGATTGAGCCCGAGAAGTGGTGTCAAGGGCCTAAGGCCCAATTGTTTTCCTCCCCTAACCATAATGGTAGAGATCTAAAAGACTTTCATATATGGCTTAAGCTTCTTATTCCCCCCCTTGACAATGTTTATACCTTAAAGACCATTTCCAATGCGCAAAACCTACTCATGGATTTCATATCCCACTTGAATGCTAAAGAAACTCAACCATGGCCTAGGGAATTATTCATGGTATGTGCCCAAGATAGATTATCATTCCATACATGTGTTGTGGTTTAATCATGGAACTCGTGGCCCTCAGGTAGGCCAAAGATACCATACAAGGGTCTCATGTGGTCATTCAAGGATCTGCTTAGCACTATAACCATATAATATTTGTGGTTAGTAGGCCTTTTTCATGGTGAATAAGCCCAAAAAGTGTCATTTAGGAAACAACTTATTCTAACAATCTTGGCCAAGTTAGGACCAGAATATGTTGTATATGTCTCCAATTTCCATTCTGGCAGATGTCTTTTTAGAACAAATTGGAAAATGCCTATGTTGGCTCAGTTCATTGAGTCTCTTACACAAGAGCAGAAAAAACTCATATAGATGGTCCTCATGAAAGATCCCAAAGCACATGCACTCACCATGCATGATGGAAAAGGGTCATCCAAAAAGAACGGGAAGGAGAGATATTCCAAACCCTTTAATGATTCTTTAGGTTCCAAAGACTCTTCATATTCCAAGAAGAAGAAGAATAAGAGAAAGCAGTGCACTTACTGCAATAAATTGAATCATGAAGAAACAGATCGATCTTATGGCACATGCACTTCAACAGAACAACCTTGGAAACTTCATTACAAAGGGAGTCAAGAAGCAGAAGGAAGAAGATCTTGCTCCTAAGAAGGGTAATCATCATGCTCTAGTTGCAATTAATTCCTCATATGATTCGTGGATTATAGATTCTGGTGCATCCCATCATATGGCAACGAAAGAGGAAGTTTTCTCTTCTTTGAGCCCATGCTCAAGACCCCCTATTCTCATGGGGGATGATACTCCAGTAGCAGTAGCAGGAGAAGGGAGAGTGGAACTCCATAATGGTAGTTTTGAGAATGTTTTACATGTTCCAAAGATTTCTATGAATCTTCTCTCAATTTATCAGGTCACTCAGAAAGGTAAAAGGGTTGAATTTACATCAGATTCAGTTTCAGTAATTGACATGCATGACAATTCCATCATTGTAATTGGTGAGTTGGATCACAAGTCAAGGTTGTATAAATTCATTAAGTTTTCTGACGATGAATCCTCTATTCTACTTACACATAAGGAGAGTACTTTGCATGCACCTTCAGTGCAACATGCATATACTCTTGTGCTTCCATCAGTTTCAGACATCATAGATGATTCCATACAATCAGATTTTGTACATGGAAATAAGCAACCAGCACCGAAGCTTCAGTAGATGCCTAAGAAGGCACAAACGACACTTCATCCAGCAGGAAACCTTGCAGGGAATCCATTGGATTCAAGGACTTGATCTCAGCATGAGGAGTCTTCTCATGTATTTTCAGCTTCAGAACCTGCGATGCCCATGCATTGCTATATGGTTCAATCTATTGATCCATGAAACTACAATAGGGTTGTGGGAAATCCATTATGGAAAGAGTCCATGCAGAAGGAGTATGAATCACTCCTATAAAACTAGACTTGGAATATGGTTCCACTTCCACCAGAAAGGAATATTTTTCAGGTGTAGATGGGTCCACAGGATCAACAGCTACAGGGCCCGATAGGTTGCCAAAGGACTCCATTAGATCCATAAATATTTCTACATCTTCATGAAGACTTTCAGTGAGCGAAAGTTTCAGACTTTTTGGGATTGTCTTGCAGTGAAGAACATAGTTTCTTAGCAGTTGTCATTTTCTTCTTTTGACACATTATCTTTTGAGGGGGGGGCTTTGTTCCCACATGGTTTTCCCTCTTTCCTCATTTTTATTTAGTGTTCATTAGTTGCATTGTACATGAGTACCTAAAATTCCCTAGTAGTCGGAACTCATTTTTTACTCCATAGTGATGTTCAGAGGGGCTGTTGGAGAAATTTCTATTTTCGGCACACCAATTCAGTGGGAGTAACACTAGTTCAGTGGGATTTAACTGATTAGTTCTATTTTAGACTTTAACACTAGTTCAGTGGGAGTTAACTGACTAGTTCTCTTTTATACTTTCTAATCTTAGACCATCACTATTATGCATGCATTCCTAATTATAGGATGCCATTGCCTATATGAGTGAAGATCACTCACTCATTGATAAGATCATAATAAAAATTGATTCTCATTCTTCATTGTGTCTCTCTCTTCCTTTTCTTGATAAGATTTGTTTGTGTATGCTTTAGCTAGGTCTCCTGTGTAGGTTTCCATGAAACACTGACAATGGTTGGATGTGGCAAAGTATGGATATAGAAAATTTATGTACCGCACAAATACCCAATGAAATTCCTACTTTTAAATAATGCTTGGACTGCAACCTTTTTACTAACACTAATGAAAACCACAACATTATATTCTTGATGTAGTGTTCAGGTCGAAAATGAAGGCATACAAATAATTGAGAAGACAATGAGAAGTGTGTGGAGAATATTTCAAGACATTGGCCAGATTTCCAATATATGGATGATAAATACATGACTTAGATAAAGATCATTCTGAAAATCAATGCAAAAGGTGCATTGAATAGATATGCATTGAGATTTTCACTCATGCCTAGTAAGTGGCATAGTTGCACTCATACATGATAGAATTGTATACTTAAATACATTTGTTGAATGTGTTTTGTGAGTGCATGCATATATATTATTGCATGGAAATAATTATACTAACGACTAAAATGTTGCTAACTCATGGAGTTGAGAACATTTCAGGAGTTGTTAGACATTGTAACAGGAAAGTTGCAAGTCATATAGTCACATGAGCATTGACTATAGGAAAAAAAAAAATCAGAAAAAGAAGTAATGAACTTATCGATATTAATTATGAACATGCATATGCATAGAATGATAATTCATTCTATCTAATAAATTGTTTTGTAGTTGTGATTGAATTGTTAGTTATAGACAATTCTAAGAACACTTCATAAGGTTTTGTACATATTGCAATGAGAGTATGATGTATAGGAAATACTGACAATTTGTTGGTTGAATGAAATATAGAAGCATTGCAGGAAAAATGGTCTATAGCATGGTGCTTGCTGAAAGCCAGAAGGAAGACTACATTCTATTATTGCAACAACAATGAAAAATTATGAAATAGAATTTCACATTTTGGGGAAAAGTTGAATTACTTATTAAATAAGTTGAGTTCTAAATGATTTTTTTTTATGTTATCTCATGATAACTGCATGTGTGTGATGCAGATGAGATAATATTGATTAAAGTTGGAATGTGGGAAATAACAACTATTGTTGAGGACACTAAAGCCCTATAATTGTAGAACCTTGGTGGGGTTCTGGTAATGGGTTAATTCTCTCCTTGTGTGTGAAACCCTTGGAAAGATGGATCATTGAAGGATTATGTAGCAATGAAGGGATGCCTGAACCTAGAAGGGTGAGTGCAGCAAGGGGGAGGAAACTCAAGGATGCTTATGGCATGGTAGTTGCCATAATGAGGGTGTGTCCAATGGAACAACAAGATTAATTATTTTCAGAAGAAACTCTATGGAATAGACCAATTGACTTCTAGATGCATTATGAATACCAAAATTGGTGCTAGAAAGTAGAGCATCAGATGGATAATAAGCTTCCAATAGCTAAAGCTTGGATATTTTTGAATATTTTTGAAAATATTGATGGTAACATGTAAATAAGTTGCAATGAGGACAGTGCAAAAATAAGGGGAGGGCATTGTAATATCCCAAGACCGAGCCCTAGTTGTAATTGTAAATGTAACATGTTTTATAGGTTGATGAGCCAAGTGATTATAAGCCAGGAGGCTTATGTGATGATTAGGCCGGAGAGCCTAGATGCTAAAGTCCAATGAACCTATTTTTGGTATATGTAAATATTCATATCATCCATATAAATACATAGTTGTGTGTAGACGGACCATGATAAAAGAGAATCGAGGACTAAGCTCCACCGGGTAGGGAAAGGGAAGGGGCTAAGAGGATAGGAAAAAAGGATAAACTTGAGGGCTTATCTCTAAGGGAATATTATAATATATTTCATAAAAGACTAAGGTTGGGTATAACTCATGTTATCCTAAGTTACTTTGGGGAAAGGAATCACCTCCAAGTGGAGAGGAAGTATCTCCAAGATAACCATGTGTCAACGTTGGCGCATGTAGTTTTATGTGGGAAAGTCCGTTCATTCAAGGGGTTCTCTTCCATTCTTTTCGATTTGTCTTCCTATGAACTCATGCATTCATACAAGGAGCCATGACCTCCTTTATCGACCTCTAAGCATGAACGCACAATTCCTGGGGTGGGAAAGGCATGTGGGGAATGATATGTTGTAAGTTGTGTGTATAAGTTGGCTTCTGGGAGGGAATCCTTCCTGATTGACTGTGTAGCATCCCATTGTCTCAGCCTAGCCTAGGAATCCATTTACCTGGGTGGATTTTAGTCCCAACTCGGGGGTGACCCACTACTGAGAGTGATGAGCAGCGTGGTCTATGGTTGGGAGGTTCGTGGAAGGTCTGCACGCAGTTGGTGGTCTTCTACAAAAAGATAAGTACCATTTCTATGTTCATTTACATGTTGTGTATTTGTACATGTTTTATATTTATGAGTTTTACCTGTATATGATGTATGTATAGGCTTAATGTTATTTTTACATTAATCTGTATATTAGTAGAATGTTACTGTCTGCTAAGTTTTATTTGTATGATGTTCTGCAAGAGTTTATGTGTTCCATAACCGAACAGGTCTATGGTTGATCCGAATTATTTTCGGCACGAAATGAGAGCGGAGATATAACACATAAATATTCAGAGATATTGCAAGAGAGACAACAATATAACAAAGATATAGAGGAAATATAACAAGAGTCACAGATATACATTAATACATGATTTATGTTAATGAAATAAATGTACAGAGACTGTAAAATACAGAGTGTAAGACTCGCTAGAATGGTGGTAGCTTATCTCTGAGAAGAGATGTGACAGCTACTCGCATCTGTGAGAAGATGATTACAATGAGGCTCCAGAGGCCTTTTTACAATAAACGGGAATGCCAAAAGTCCTATACATCCAAAAAACCTAACCTTAGGAGATGAAGCGCCAAAAGTCATGTGGGGCCCGTTTGGGTAAGTGAGTACATCAACTTCCCGGGGTCGTAACTTTTGCATATGATCTCCATTTTAGGCGTGTGATAGCTCGTTGGAAAGGTATTGTCGAGGAGATTCATTTTGGGGGCTCAATAATTCCTTCAGCTATCATTGAGAATCTCAATCACGAAAAACCTTCATTTGGACCCTCAAAATGGCCCCGGAAGTTAAAACCTGCTAAAAATAGTAAATTGCCAAAATGGCCAGAAAACTATTTTGAGCCATTTGGAAATGGTGGGTGGCCATCGATATCCACTTGGATCAATCCTCCCTCATTAGGAAGAAATGGTCTCCATTAAGTTGAGTTCCCGGGGGAGAGGGAAAAACATTTGTTGAATTTGCATCTTGGTGAGTTGTTTGTCTTGTTGGAGACATCACGCTGCTTAGCTTGTGGAAATCTGTCACGAACCTGTTGCAATTGAGGCTGCTCAACAAGTCGAGATACATGAGAGGATGATGTGCAGAAGGAATCTTTGCACTTTTTTGCAACCTTGTTGACCTGCTTATGTTGGATAGAAGGTGCTTGGGGTGAGGCTGTAGTGGTTGTAGTATCCTTTTGTTCCCCTTTTGAACAGATTGTGGAGAAGATGAATTTTGTAGAGATACTACCTTGCAGCACTGTTTAGGTGGGGAAGTAGTTGGAAATACCTCTGGTATCCTGTAGAGATGACCCCCCAGAGTAATAATGACACTACGGGGTCGAGACTCATAGATAGGATGGCGTTTCCACATATATAGCTGGCCCA
>SNQJ01S0094637.1:22547-35934 GCA_010110895.2 Picea sitchensis | reverse complement strand
TATGCCAAAGTAAAAGTTGCTTGGGTTGAAAAAGATATATTCCATGTCTAAATGATCTTTTCTCCATTTACACTCCCCACAGTACAACACGGGCAAATCATGGTTTGTGGGCAGATTGGGGATTTTGAATAGTTTTTTATCACAGCCTGGGGATTTAGTTTGGGTGAAGTGGGGGGTTGGTAGTTATGTTCTGGGTGAGTATCCACTAGAATATGATTTTGAATTACAGTATGGTAATGGAATTTTCGTGTATTTTTCTATCTTCTTGTTCAATTTTGTTTTGACAGAAGTTAGAGATAATTGGTTGTATTCACTTTCTATGAAAAATTAAATTTTATTATAATAAATGGTTTGATTAGTTTTAAATGGATTTTGCTGATTATATCTATCACATTTAACTTATGTGTTTTTATTTTTATTTTTTTTATGATAAATGTCTTATAGAAATTGTTTTTTTTTTCATTATTTTATAATAAATGTCTTATGGAAATTTTAATTTTTTTTCATTATTTTATATTAAAAATATTTTGTTGTTTTATTTTCATTTTTATCCAAAATCATCATACATGTGGCTGTAAAACTGTTTTAGTAAACATACAGTTTTTTTGGTTAGAGTTTAGATGGTTTGCTTATTTAACCCAACTCAAATTATTTTTAATAAAAAAAAAAATTAATTTTGCCACACTACTCATGTTAAAAATTTGAAAAAAAATTGTTTCATAATTTTAAAACATATAATAATTTTAGAGATGTAATTCTCATGAAACCCTACAAAGTGTTTAACATTTTTAACTTGGTTTCCTCCATCTTTTATCATCAAATGAACTTTGATTTATAATTCAACTTATTTTTTATTATTTCAAATGTACTTTCATTTATAATTCAAATCATATTTTTTATTATTTATTTTCATTCAAAACATATTTCTTATAATTACTTATTACTCTTTTAATCTATAAATTACAAAAAAAATCTTATTATTACTCATTATTTTTTTATTTATAACTTAGAAAAATAAATCTTCTTGTTATTCATTATTGTTATTTATTATTATTTTAATTTATCATTATGAAACATACATTTTATTGTTACTCATTATTTTTAACTCACTTTTAAATCCAATCTTATTTAAAGATTATAGATTTATTGTTACTTAATGTATCTCACATATACATATAAAGATTATAAATATGATTATAGATTTAAAGTTACTCATTACTCTTTGACTCACTTTTAAAATCCAATCTTCTCATTGTTAGTGAGTGGTATTTGTCTATTAAGGATCCAAGCTCATCTGAAGAATCCATACAAGGTTGGTAGTCAAGAGCTTTTCAATTAATGGGAGTTTTTTCGGCTTAAGAGAGAAGACTACAAGCATGGTTGCCTAGCATGGTTGCCTATGAATGTATAAAATCTTTAAAATGTTTTTTTTTAATCCTTTGGATTAATATTTTCATTTATATTAAAACTTAAATTTATTTTGAAAAAATTAAATACTTAAAAATGGTTGTGGCAAATAAATGGTTAGTTGTGTGACTGAAATCCCTACTTGTTTGCATAATATTCTTAAAAAAAATATTACACTAAATGTAAAGGAAAATGAATAAAGTGTGTCAATTAAGAATCACTTAATGCTTTGACAACATATTTTGTAATTTAAGAGAGATCAGAATTTAGGTGATTGCTGAAATCTTTAAACATTGTTGACATAAATTGCTAATACAATTGGGAAAATAATAAACATTGTAAGCTCATGGAGGCAAATCTATGATTATAACAACAAGTGTTGTAAGCCAGTTTAGTCTCTACCAAGCAGGTTTGGAAAGTATTAACTACATACTCCACCTAGACAATTAGTAGAAACTGATATATAATAGTCCAATTCTTAAATTAAGCAGGTTTGAAGATCTATCTAAACAATTAGTAGAAAATGATATATAATAGTCCAATTCTTAAATTGCTTCAGGTTTGATTAAATTGTTGTTGTGAAAAGTTCATAGCAACCTTTGCTAGACAAGCCTATGATAAGCCATTAGCATGGCATATATCATAAACAAGAGTCAAGACCTACTTAATGCTATTTCAAGTTAGTATTTAACTATGTTTAAATTAAAAAAATTTCAAACTTTTACTTTGTAGAAAGTTCTTAGTAAGATATACTGAATGAGTTTTTCACCCATCACTCAAGAAAACATCAACCACTTCATTCTCTTGATATCTATTTGTTTCCAAATAATAAATGAAATGTTATTCAATTTTTTTTATAATTTATTTTGCATCAAAAGATTTGATGACATCATCTCAGTCTTTAAAAGATATAAATTTTTCATTCATTATTTCACAATAAGTGCTCAGTGACATAAATGTTATAGAAGAGAGAAATTGAAATCTCAAACAATTAAAAGCAGAAGTATTGAAACCCAATTTTTGTAATATTAAATATTTAATTATTACAATTATATTTTTCTATATACAAATTTTTAAATAATTAATTATTATTAATTTTTTTATATTCAAATATGTTTTGCTATATGGAGAGTCATGCTAGTAGGCATCTATCGTTCACCTTTTCTATGGCAGGTGGAATAGATCATTGCAACGTTGTGGCCATGCAAATATTGGAGGTCCTACCTAGCCAGTGGGCTATTTTTTTAATCTGTTGATTAATAAACGTAAGCTTATTTGATCTATTTTTAATTTATTTAGCAGCACTTATAATTTTTTAATACAATAGCATCATCACTCTTTTGCCATGTAACATGTGGAAAGTATAAAAGAAATCCATAGAAATGATGTGACCAACATTTAGTTCTTCACACAAGTTTCAGGTTTCAGGTTGGTGACAAGGTGTGGTTGCATTTACAGAAAGAACACCTAATATGCTTCCACGGGAAGCTCAAACCACTCTGATATGGTCCTTACACCATCTCAAAGGACATGGGTGACAATGATTTTGAATTGAGTATTGCAAATTTCTTTGGCTTGCACTCAATATTTAATGTGGAGCTACTTCAACCATGTTTCCCACCTCTACTGGACACCTTAGAGGTGGCGAAGCAATTGGCCCCTATAGAACTCAATCCCAATTGCATTTCACAAGCTCTATTGGATTCATTCATGGAAACCAAGATGAAGGGAACCTTCCATAAAAACACACAAATCTATTAGGTTGTCAAAGTAGGACAACTGCTTTATCAAGGCAAGTGGCTCACCAAGGTTCATATTCAACAAAATTTTCCCCATCTCTTGAGGGAAATTGATGCAGCGGGGAACATTACTTCATAAGGGAGGAGGATTGATCCAGGTGGATATTGGTGGACACCCACCTCTTCCACTACCTCATAATGATTCTCCATTTTGGTTGTTCTTGTTATGATTTTCGGGTCCTAAACTTCTGGGGCTATTAATTTTATTCCATAAAAAAAAAATTGGCCATTCGAGGGCTTGGGGTTTCGATGACATGCCTAGGACCTAGAAATAATTATACTTTGAAATTAGATATTTCCAACGAGCTACGAAATTCCCCAAACAAACATTGTATGCAAAATTTGCACCCTTGGGAATTTGACGCATCAACTAACCACCTTGGGGCCTAAAAAAGTTTTGGTGCTTCACCTCCTAGGGTTATGGTTTTGTACCATTAGGATTTTTTATTTGTGTTAAAAGGTCATTCTTGCAGCCCATTGTATTATCTTTTTTTCAATGAGCATAGCCAATGTCTCTTTCTTCAAAGATAAGATACCACCATTCTAGCTAGTTTGTGTTCTACAATATTCTATTGTTTGATTCATTAATATAAGTTGGGTTTCACTATATTGCTGTACTCTATGCTATATTTTTATGTGTGTTTCATTTAATTCTCAATATAATATATATCATCACTTGATATTGGTACTACAAGTGCTAAGGGAGCATCAATTGTATGCCAAGTTGAGAAAGTGCTCTTTTTACCCAGAGAAAATCCACCATTTCAGACACACCATTTTAGAGGAAGGCATAGTAGTGGATATAGAGAATATTCTTATGATCACTTATCTTATGCATTCTTAGGCACTACAATTTGGTTTGTTGTTCTTAATGATCATTTATGTTCTGCATTCTTTATGATGGTTGCAACATTCTTTTATTAAATCTTCTTATGCTCTTTAATTTCTAAATGGTAAATCAACTCATGCAAAATACTTAACCAAGTTCTTTAAAAGATCATTTTGGATCAAGTGGTATCAAAGCATGTTGACATCTGGTTGTTTTTTAGTATGCATGATTACTCGGGAAAAGTTAAGTAGTGGTGAAGGAGAGCTTATAGAAGGAGATCCTGACATTGGATCATGAAAGAGGACATATCAAAGTGAGAATATGGCACTGGAAGAAGGACTTTATCAAAACAAAAGAGAGTTTCAAAAAAAATTATTTTCCATCTCGGAGATGGTAAAAGTGTTGTATGATGATTACTTGGAACAGAAGAGACCTGCTCAAGGGGAATATTCAAAGAAAGACAAAAGTGAAGAAGGAGAGGACCCTCCAAAACCACCTCCTTCACATCCTTCATCTTCATCTTCTTCTTCTCCAAGTACAAGTTCAAAGACTACTTCTGCAAGAAAACATTCTCATAAACATAAGCATGACATGCCATTACTTAAACTTGATGTGAAATTCGAGTTTCCCGTGTATAATGGAGAAGTCAATGTTGAGAATCTTGATAACTGGGTCAGACATATGGAGGTATATTGCAGTTTGAAACAAATCAATGATGAGGCAACCAAGATAAAATTGGAATCGCTTCGTCTTGCAAGAACAACACTCATCTGTTGGCAAAGTAAGTTGTAACATGGTACTTGGCAAATTGGTAATGTAATTTCATCATGGCAAGATTTTATTTTTGCACTTAGAAAATAGTTCTATCCTATGGGATATAAGGAAAAAGATTTAATTGAATGGAAAATTCCTAAATAAAGAAAATAACAAACGATGCAAGAATACACAGATGAATTTCGTAAGATGGCTTTGATGTTAAAAATTCCATTACATACACAAGAAACTCTTATGAAGTTTATAGGAGGTTTTCCTGCACATATTCATAATATTTTGTTTATGTTTGGACCTACTAATATTGATGAGGTTTATGTTCAAGTGACGTATCTTTGAGTAGGGAAAACTAGAGTTGGTGTATCAAGGGAATCATCTTCAAAGAAAGAAGGAAAAGGAAAAGGGAATGAGAAGAAAGCAAACTCAACGACAATAAAGGAAGAGAAGCTCTCTTACAAGCATTACAAGAAAAAAGGGCATGATGATGGACAATGTTGGCAATTGCACCCAGAGAAGTAACCAAAGTGGTTCAAAGAGAGGAAAGGGAGGAAAAAAGTTGCAGCCGTAGCACATCCAACAGACTCTAGGTTAGATTCAGGTGATGAGACTAAAATCACAGAAGTTGGTTTGTTAGGTAAAATTGATGATGGTTATGATTCAAGAAGTAAATTGTTTAATATAAGGGTCATTATGAATCATGCCAAGATAAACACTTTGTTAGATAGCAGATCTCAAGATAATTTAATTTCATAAGAAGTGGTTAAGAAATTGGGATTAAAAACTAAGATGCATCACAAACCTTATTCACTAAATTGGATAAGAAAAATCATAATGTTCCCATAACAAAGCAATGTGTCATAAATTTTGCAATTATATCTAAGTTTGTGGATGAAGTAATATGTTATGTGGTACCGCTAGAAGCATTTGGAATGGTCTTAGATATCCCTTATTTATATGATCGCAAAGCAATCTTCTTCAGGGAACATAATCAATATCACTTAACTAAAGAAAGGACAAAATATGTTGTGCATTCTCATCATATCAAAGGGAATCAATCTCATTTAACAATGGAACAATTAAAGAAGGTAGCTTATGCAAGCAATACACCTATAATTGTACCAAATGAAGCAATTGATCTTAAACAAGAAACTAAAATGGTTGTAGCATGTAGATCTATCCATACATTGCTTCAAGATGAGTTTTTGTCGTGCAGACCTATAAAGAAGAACACACATGTTGGTTCATTTTCAATCATGTTTATGATATGGTTATCACTACTAATGTTTTCTACATGGATGGTAGTGGGTTCAGAAAAATGTGAGCAAATGCAAATGGCTAAAAATATGTGTTCAATTGTCATGGTTGTTTTGCAATTTATTATGATGTGACATGTGCACAGGACATATTTGATAGACAAAGGACAAGTGACAAGGTCTATCCCACACTTGATGTCTGGTTAATATCATTTTGGAGTACCAAAAGGTCTAATTGGGGAAGTGTGATCCAAATGGATCGAAGAAGGACAAAAATCCAAACTTCTCGTATTCGAATGAAGCCAACTCCATCGTGTAGTGCTCGTCGTTTTGATTCCAACATTATATTCTTTTTCGAAAATGGACTCCGGATGCGAAATATATCACGATCTGAAGTTTTTCCCAAACAGGCAAAAAAATTGAAAGTCAACAGTTCGTACTGTTGACGTTAGAAGTACGTCAGCATGACAAGGTAGATGATGTCAGCATGACATCATGATGATGTCATGATGCTGATGTGGCATCACCATAGGATGACACATGTCATGCAGATTTTGCATTTTTAGAGGCTAATGTGGCAGGCACGTTGACTGTATGGACTAACATGTGGAAGTCCATACGATGACATGGCCCGATGAAATTTTTACACGTGGCAGTATGGATGATAAACTGGCATGACATAGAAGTACGATTGTGATTTGGATGATAGATCATTGGCTCTGGGTTTGACATGTGGTGTACGACACTGACTTGGAAAGCTAACTAGACCGTTGACTAGATAAGGTGATTGTGTGCTGAATGGGTGTACGGTCCAATCATGAGGTGACATGTGGCCCAATCATAGGGTGCCACATGGCACCCTGGATCGAGAAAATAAAGCTTGGGTCAAAAATTTTGTTGCACCTCGAGAGGATTCAAACACATGACCTCTGGACTACCCAACCAGCTACCAAATACCTGCTAACCAAAATGTCGGAGTTGTTAGTTGTTTACCCATGTGGAAAAAAATTTATTTAAGTTATATGTGTGGGTGGATAAGGATAAGTGCCCAGTTGGCAGGCCTAGGCTGCCGATTAAGGCACTTGTAACATCCTCGACCACCCACACCAGGTCATGATACCTCATAGAAACATTATTGCTAAGCTCTAATACCATTTTGTAACACCCCCAAACATAGACTTGTTCGGTTATGAAACACATAAACTCTTGCAGAACATCATACAAATAAAACTTAGCAGACAGTAACATTATGCTAATATACAGATTAATGCAGAAATAACAATAAGCCTATACATACATCATATACAAGTAAAACTCATAAATATAAAACATGTACAAATACACAACATGTAAATGAACATAGAAATGGTACTTATCTTTTTGTAGAAGACCACCAACTGCGTGCAGACCTTCCACGAACCTCCCAACCATAGACCACGTTGCTCATCACTCTCAGCAGTGGGTCACCCCCTAGTTGGGACTAAAATCCACCCAGGTAAAGGGATTCCTAGGCTAGGCTGAGACAATGGGATGCTACACAGTCAATCAGGAAGGATTCCCTCCTAGGAGCCAACTTATACACACAACCTACAAGATCTCATTCCCCACATGCCTTTCCCACCCAAGAAATTGTGCGTTCATGCTCAGAGGTCGATAATGGAGGTCATGGCTCCTTGCATGAATGCATGAGTTCATAGGAAGACGAATCAAAAATAATGGAAGAGAACCCCTTGAATGAACGAACTTTCCCACATAAAACTACATGCGCCAACGTTGACACATGGTTCTCTTGGAGCTACTTCCTCTCCACTTGGAGGTCGTTCCTTTCCCCAAAGTAACTTAGGATAACATGAGTTATACCCAACCTTAGTCGTTTATGAAATATATTACAATATTCCCTTAGAGATAAGCCCTCAAGCTTATCCCTTTTTCCTATCCTCTTAGCCCCTTCCCTTTCCCTACCCGATGGAGCTTAGTCCCCGATTCTCTTTTATCATGGTCTGTCTACACACAACTATGTATTTATATTAATGATATGAATATTTACATATACAAAAATAGGTTCATTGGACTTTAGCATCTAGGCTCTTCGGCGTAATCATCACATAAGCCTCCTAGCTTATAATCACTTGGCTCACCAACCTATAAAACATGTTACATTTGCAATTACAACTGGGGCTCGGTCTTGGGATATTACAATCCCCTCCCCTTATTTTTGCATTGTCCTCAGTGTAACTTATTTACATGTTACCATCAAGATTTTCAAAAATATTCAAAAATATCCAAGCTTTAGCTATTGGAATCTTGTTATCCATCTGATTCTCTACTTTCTAACACCAATTTTGGTATTCATAATGCAGCTAGAAGTCAATTGGTCTATTCCATAGAGTTTCTTCTGAAAATAATTCATCTCGTTGTTCCATTGGACACACCCTTCTTATGGCAACTACCATGCCATAAGCATCCTTGAGTTGCCTCCTTCTTGTTGCACTCACCCTTCTAGGCTCAAGCATCCCTTCATTGCTACGTAATCCTTCAACGATCCATCTTTCCAAGGGTTTCACACACAAGGAGAGCGCTAACCCATTACCATAACCCCACCAAGGTTCTACAATTATAGGGCTTTAGTGTCCTCAACAATAGTTGTTATTTCCCAGCATTCCAACTTTAATCAATATTATCTCATCTGCATCACACACATGCAGTTATCATGAGATAACATAAAAAAATCATTTAGAACTCAACTTATTTCAGAAGTAATTCAACTTTTTAAAAAAATCATTTAGAACTCAACTTATTTCAGAAGTAATTCAACTTTTCCCCAAAATATGAAATTCTATTTCATAATTTTTCATTGTTGTTGCAATAATAGGATGTAGTCTTCCTTCTGGCTTTCAGCAAGCACCATGCTATATACCATTTTTCCTGCAATGCTTCTATCTTTCATTCAACCAACAATTTGTTAGTATTTCCTATACATCATACTCTCATTGCAATATGTACAAAACCTTATGAAGTCTTCTTAGAATTGTCTATAACTAACAATTCAATCACAACTACAGAACAATTTATTAGATAGAATGAATTATCATTCTATGCAGATGCATGTTCATAATTAATATCAATAAGTTCATTACTTCTTTTTCTGAACAATTTTTTTTCCTGTAGTCAATGCTCATGTGACTACTTGACTTGCAACTTTCCTGTTGCAATGTCTAAAAACTCCTGAAATGTTCTCAATTCCATGAGTTAGCAACATTTTAGTCGTTAGTATAATTATTTCCATGCAATAATATATATGCATGCACTCACAAAACACATTCAACAAATGTATTTAAGTATACAATTCTATCATGTATGAGTGCAACTCTGCCACTTACTAGGCATGAGTGAAACTCTCAATGCATATCTATTCAATGCACCTTTTGCATTGATTTTCAGAATGATCTTTATCTAAGTCATGTATCTATCATCCATCTATTGGAAATCTGGCCAATGTCTTGAAACATTCTCCACACACTTCTCATTGGGTATTTGTGCGGTACTTAACTTTTCTATATCCATACTTTGCCACATCCAACCATTGTCAGTGTTTCATGGAAACCTGCACAGGAGACCTAGCTAAAGCATACACACACAAATATTATCAAGAAAAGGAAGAGAGAGACACAATGAAGAATGATAATCAATGTATATTATGATCTTATCAATGAGTGAGTGATCTTCACTCATATAGGCAATGGAATCCTATAATTAGGAATGCATGCATAATAGTGATGGTCTAAGATTAGAAAGTATAAAATAGAACTAGTCAGTTAACTCCCACTGAACTAGTGTTAAAGTCTAAAATAGAACTAGTCAGTTAAATCCCACTGAACTAGTGTTATTCCCACTGAACTGGTGTGCTGAAAATAGAAATTTCTCCAACACCCCCCCTGAACATCACTATGGAGTAAAAAATGAGTCCCGACTACTAGGGAATTTTAGGTACTCATGTACAATGCAACTAATGAACACTGAATAAAAACGAGGAAAGAGGGAAAACCACGTGGGAACAAAGCCCCCCCTCAAAAGATAATGTATCAAAAGAAGAAAATGGCAGCTACTAAGAAATCGTGTTCTTCACTGCAAGACGATCCCAAAAAGTCTGAAACTTTGGCTCACTAAAAGTCTTCATGAAGATTTAGAAATATTTATGGATCTAATGGAGTCCTTAGGCAACCTGTCGGGCCCTGTACCTCTTGATCATGTGGACCCATCTGCACCTGAAAAATATTCCTTTCTGGTGGAAGTGGAACCAAATTCCAAGTCTGGTTCTATAGGAGTGATTCATACTCCTTCTGTATGGATTCTTTCCATAATGGATTTCCCACAACCCTATTGTAGTTTCGTGGATCAACAGATTGAACCATATAGAAATGCATGGGCATCACAGGTTCTGAAGCTGAAAATACATGAGAAGACTCCTCATGCTGAGATTGAGTCCTCCTCGAATCCAATGGATTCCCTGCAAGGTTACCTGCTGGCTGAAGTGTCGTCTGTGCTTTCTTGGGCATCTACTGAAGCTTCGATGATGGCTGTTTATTTCCATGTATAGAATCTGAGTGTATGGAATCATCTATGATGTCTGAAACTGATGGAAGTGCAAGAGTATATGCATGTTGCACTGAAGGTGCATGCAAAGTACTCTCCTTATGTGTAAGTACAATAGAGGAGTCATCGTTAGAAAACTTAGTGAATTTATACAACCTTGACTTGTGATCCACCTCACCAATTGCAATGATGGAATTGTCATGCATGTCAATTACTGAAACTGAATCTAATGTAAATTCAATGCTTTTACCTTTCTGAGTGATCTGATAAATTGAGAGAAGATTCATAGAAATATTTGGAACATGTAAAACATTTTCAAAACTACCATTATGGAGTTCCACTCTCCCTTCTCCTGCTACTGCTACTGGAGTATCATCCCCCATGAGAATAGGGGGTCTTGAGCATGGGCTCAAAGAAGAGAAAAATTCCTCTTTCGCTTCCATATGATGGGATGCACCAGAATCTATAATCCATGAATCATATGAGGAATTAATTGCAACTAGAGCATGATGATTACCCTTCTTGGGAGCGAGATCTTCTTCCTTCTGCTTCTTGACTCCCTCTGTAATGAAGTTTCCAAGGTTGTTTTTTTGAAGTGCATGTGCCATAAGATCGATCTGTTTCTTCATGATTCGATTTATTGGAGTAAGTGCACTGCTTTCTCTTATTCTTGTTCTTCTTAGAATATGAAGAGTCTTTGGAACTTGAAGAATCATTAAAGGGTTTGGAATATCTCTCCTTCCCATTCTTTTTGGATGACCCTTTTCCATCATGCATGGTGAGTGCATGTGCTTTGGGATCTTTCATGAGGACCATCTGTATGAGTTTTGTCTGCTCTTGTGTAAGAGACTCAATGAACTGAGCCAACATAGGCATTTTCCAATTTGTTCTAAAAAGACATCTGTCAGAATGGAAATTGGAGACATATATAACGTATTCTGGTCCTAACTTGGCCAAGATTGTTAGAATAATTTGTTTCCAAAATTCCACTTTTTGGGCTTAATCACCATGAACAAGACCTACTAACCACAAATATTATATGGTTATAGTGCTAAGCAGATCCTTGAATGACCACATGAGACCCTTGTATGGTATCTTTGGCCTACCCGAGGGCCACGAGTTCCATGATTAAACCACAACACATGTATGGAATGAGAATCTATCTTGGGCACACACCATGAATAATTCCCTAGGCCATGGTTGAGTTTCTTTAGCATTCAAGTGGGATATGAAATCCATGAGTAGGTTTTGTGCATTGGAAATGGTCTTTAAGGTATAAACATGGTCAAGGGGGGGAATAAGAAGCTTAAGCCATATATGAAAGTCTTTTAGATCTCTACCATTATGGTTAGGGGAGGAAAACAATTGGGCCTTAGGCCCTTGACACCACTTCTCGGGCTCAATCACCATTAACAACACCTACAAAACCACAACACAAACCCTCTCTAAGGGGTGTTTGGCATCAAGGTTGGATATGGATGCTATTAGGAGCTTTTTCACATCGAGGATGGGTCATAGGGCCTTGAATATCATTGACAAAGGAAAACAAGTGCCTTGTTATATTTTTTAGTCTTCTCGGGCTTAAGAGCCTTAAACAAGTCTTTATACCAACATATGAGTCCTCTAAGTAAGATATGGGATATGGATTCCATTGATTGGTTTTTGGAATTAGTGATGAGTCTAGGGGCCTATACCATGGTTGAAAAGGAGAACAAGGGCCTTATGTAGGAAAAATAACCTTCTAGGTCTCAAGCATTCCAAACAAGGCCTCCAACCACAACGCATGCCCTCTCTATGGGGTCTTTGACAACCAAGTGGTATTTTGGGCACCATTAGGCTATTTTGCACAAAGAGGATGGGCCTAATAGGATTATGCCCAAGAAAGAAAAATAGGTTTTAATTTCAAACCTTTTCTTATGAGNGAGGGCCACGAGTTCCATGATTAAACCACAACACATGTATGGAATGAGAATCTATCTTGGGCACACACCATGAATAATTCCCTAGGCCATGGTTGAGTTTCTTTAGCATTCAAGTGGGATATGAAATCCATGAGTAGGTTTTGTGCATTGGAAATGGTCTTTAAGGTATAAACATGGTCAAGGGGGGGAATAAGAAGCTTAAGCCATATATGAAAGTCTTTTAGATCTCTACCATTATGGTTAGGGGAGGAAAACAATTGGGCCTTAGGCCCTTGACACCACTTCTCGGGCTCAATCACCATTAACAACACCTACAAAACCACAACACAAACCCTCTCTAAGGGGTGTTTGGCATCAAGGTTGGATATGGATGCTATTAGGAGCTTTTTCACATCGAGGATGGGTCATAGGGCCTTGAATATCATTGACAAAGGAAAACAAGTGCCTTGTTATATTTTTTAGTCTTCTCGGGCTTAAGAGCCTTAAACAAGTCTTTATACCAACATATGAGTCCTCTAAGTAAGATATGGGATATGGATTCCATTGATTGGTTTTTGGAATTAGTGATGAGTCTAGGGGCCTATACCATGGTTGAAAAGGAGAACAAGGGCCTTATGTAGGAAAAATAACCTTCTAGGTCTCAAGCATTCCAAACAAGGCCTCCAACCACAACGCATGCCCTCTCTATGGGGTCTTTGACAACCAAGTGGTATTTTGGGCACCATTAGGCTATTTTGCACAAAGAGGATGGGCCTAATAGGATTATGCCCAAGAAAGAAAAATAGGTTTTAATTTCAAACCTTTTCTTATGAG
>SNQJ01S0094637.1:2642-21312 GCA_010110895.2 Picea sitchensis | reverse complement strand
GTTTTAAAGAGTTTGCAGCTTTATTAGTTGTACACTGTTTGTTATTTCTCTGTTGAAGACTTCTTTGACAAAATAGAGATCCATGTCGTTTTACTTGTCCGCAGTTGTGATAGGAGAACTAAGAGTCGCCCTGGCCCTTATTCTTGGAATCCCTGCTTCTCTCAGCCTCTGAACCTCTGTTTTGGGACCACCTTCATGGAGCAGGTCGCCTCTAGTTTTCTCCTTAGCCCTTTTCCTTTTTGTCAGTTTCTACAGCCTCTAACTGTCTGCTTACTAGAAGGAATACTTCTCCACTAGTGGACTTAAAAGATCTTGTTATGGAGAGTGTGGGCTCAGATCCCACTAACAGGCAAGGACGAGGAACCATGGGACCAACCAGATGTCCTAACTTCGATTGATGAGCTCGTTAGCACCCACTACTGGAGAACACATCTTTCTGATCATCCCAAGAAACCTGCTACCGACTCTTTTCCGATTATTCCTCCCACTCCACCTCAGAACTGTCAGCCATTATACTCTGTTACTAGAGGAACTACTCCGCAGTTTGTACATGAGGGAGCTCCATTGTCTCCTAGCCAGAGAGGTAGGAAGTTAGGTGGGAACATCCAACCGGTGGGCAGTCAACTTGGCAGACCTTTTACTTTACACAAGAGTTGCACTACTAAGAAGTCACACAGGGCTTGGAAGCCAAAACAAAAACATCCCAGACTTGTGCTTGGGATGGACGTAGGACTCTCTGAAGCCTGCAATCTGGCTCTCTGTGCCCTAGTTGGGAGGCTAGCTTACAAGAATAAATGTAAGCAGAGACTGGAGGACTGGATAACAACCACTTGGATACCTATTCTAGGATACCTCCCAAAGGTCCACATACTCCAAAACGAGTGGCTAGGCTCCATTTTTAAGAACCTTGAGGACATTGTTCACATCTTGGATAAGTTCTGGGCATATGGGGGAGGGAGCCTAATGCTCAAGAGATGGAGGATCGACTTCAACCCATCTACGAAATACTTCAACTACAGACATATCTAGGTCCTTCTACCGGGACTCCCTCTTCAGCTTTGGAACCAACAAGCACTTGAACTCATTGGAACCTCTTTATGACATTTCCTAAGGGTGGATACACTCTCTCTTGTTGCATCAAACAGAATAATGACAAAGGTCTTATTGGAAATAGACATCCACGCTGAGCTGCTAGAGACATTGGAGATAGAATGGAGGGGCCTTCTCATATCTTAGCACCTAGACTACCTGGGTATCCCTTTTTGGTGCTCGTATTGTCGAAGAATAGACCATCTGAGAAGCGATTGCTCAAAGTTCCCTCCTATCATGACAGAGATGGACCCATAGGAGGAGATCGATTTTGATGGTTATGATACACAGCCAGACCCGATGGGAGCGATGGTTTTTCATCAGAGGAGGGACACAAGCACTAAACCACCAGATGAATCGCTTGTAGGTAAGCTTAAACTTTTCTTTCCCTTGCTATACAATACTCTCTTTTCTCGGGAAAGTCTTACTATTAACTCGTTGGCTTCTTCTATTCTCAACCCTGAGCTTCTAGGGTCTGGACCATTGGAGTTTGAATCCTCCTTACACTCCCCCCCTTCATCGCTTGGTCNCATGTCCCCCTAAGCACCTCTATTACTTCTTGGGTATCGGATGACCCGACACCCCCAGCCCCTGGCGAAGAGCAAGACCCCACCACACTCCCAGGATTTTTTGAGTCGCCTCATTCTGAACAGGATCTAGACATCCTGCTTTCTTCATTCACTCCAACCTCCACCTGTCCTTTTGACTTCCTTCCCATCCCCACTTACCATGGTAAGACTATTTTTCAACCCACTAACCACCTTGGTGACATTCTTTCTTCTTCGGGAGCGAGGAAGACAACTAAGACGGATCCTTATTGGTCCAGGGGTTTAGGTTTGGAGCTCTTGCCACTTAAAACTCGCAGTGCGCTTAAAAAGGCAGTCTCAGAGGCTTTGAGTTCAGCTTAACAAGATACTATTATTGATCTAGGGGTGCTTAGAGGATTAAAAGCCCTTACCCGGGCCAAGTCATGATCCTCCTATCCCTCAATATTAGAGGGGTATGAGGACCCCTAAAACTTGCCTCCATGCGACGACTTCTTGAGAAGACTCGTTCGTCTGTTATTTTTCTCCAAGAAACACTTGTAGATGCGACAACAACTAGAACTTTTCTATACTCTCTACGACCTGATTGGATGGTCTGTGCGACAAGCTCAGTAGGAAACTCGGGAGGACTCCTGGCCTCTTGGGATCCTACCTTTTTTAATTTAACACTAGTGCTAAGTCCAGGAGGGATTTTACTCACGGGTACTCGCTTAGAACTAAAGACTAAGTTGACCTTGCTCAACATCTATGGACTGTGCGCTGATTAAAGATCCTTCAGGGAGAGGCTAGATCATCTAAGCCTCTTGGTGGTAAAGGACCTCATCATAGTGGGAGGCTTGAACTTGATGACTAGCACCAAGGAGATTTGGGGAGAAAGGGAAAAGGCAGATCCATTCTTGGATTTTTTCAAGAAACTATTCTCCAAAAATACTTTAGTGGACTTGGAGTCGATGGAGGTGCTGCCTACTTGGCGAAATGGGAGATCAGGTTTAGCTGGCATTGCAAAGAGACTTGATAGGTTTTTGGTGGCAGAAGGCTTGATTTCACCTAATAGAAAAATTCGGGCCTGGGTAGACCTACCTTTTCTCTCCGATCATGCCCCTATCTGCCTACAATGAGGAGACGGAAGACCTAGGGAAAAATACCCTTTTAAGTTTAATCTTGCTTGGCTGAGGGAGGATTCTTTTGATCAGATAGTAAGATCGGTGTGGTCTGATACCTCCCTTATGATACCAAGGGACGCTCAGGGAAATCTGGAGAGAAAACTTACTCGTTTAAAAGCCAACTCTATAATTTGGTTAAAAGAAAAAAAGACCAAGGAAAAAACATAGATGTGTAGAATAGAATGTGAATTGGAGGAACTACACCAGTTGAAGGCACAAGACGCCCGACCTGTTGACTTCGATTTTAAAGTGAATTGTTTAGAGGAAGCCCGCAATAAAATCCTTCGAGAGGAAGAAGATAGATGGCAGTTGAAGAGTAGAGCATTATGGCTTGCCAGTGGAGATAAAAACACCCGTTTCTTCCACCGATTTGCCAGTTACCACAGGAATAAATTTTTTATGTGGGAAATAGAGGAAGAGGATGGGAGGCTTCATAAAAAAATAGAAGACATCAAACATGCGACTTTTAATCACTTCAAATATTTTTACTAGTAAGCGAATGCATCCAACCTTATTGCTTAGATTGAAACAACCAGACTCTTCCCAAGAATGGTAATTGATGAAGATGCAAGAGCCCTGGAAACTCCCTGCACAAAGGAGGAAATTTTAGAGGTGATCAAAGGCTTCACAAAAGAAAAAATCCCGGGTCCCGATGGGTGGTCTGTGGAACTATACCTCCATTACTTTGATTTAATGGGACAAGACTTGTTGGACGTCGTCGAGGATTTGAGAACCAAAGGGGTCGTAAAAAAAAACTAAATAACACTTTTATTGTTCTGATCCCAAAAACAAATCATCCCCTGCAGTTTGCGAAATATCGCCCCATTTCGCTTTGTAATCTTTGCTACAAGATTATTTCAAAGATCATAGCCAGAAGGATTCGCCCCATCCTCTCCTGGGCACTGTCAGACGAACAACTTGGTTTCCTAAAGTGGAGACAAATTCTCGATGCTATTGGAATCGCACTGGTGTGCATTCACAGTATAAAGACAAAAAGTCTCCAAGCCATCCTCTTAAAACTAGACCTCAAAAAGGATTTTGATTGTATCAACTGGAATTTTTTGCACCTCATCCTACTACAGTGTGGTTTTGGGGTGGTCACCACGAATTGGGTGATGGGTTGTATTTCCTTGACCATCTTTGTTGTTTTGATCAATAGGGAAGCAACCAAAGTCTTCCACTGTGAGAGAGGGCTTCGACAACGCTGCCCCCTGTCGCCCCTTCTTTTCGTCCCGGTCTTGGAGAGTCTTAGTATTTTGTTGAAAAAAATTCAAGCGGAAGGCAACCTGACAGGGATTAGAGTCTCGAGACTAATACGATTCTGCATCTACTCTTCGTTGATGATGCGATCATCATGACCACTGCAAACTTGTCTGAATGGATAGAGATTTACAAACTCATTAACACTTTCTGCTCTGTTTCAGGTCTGAAGACCAACTACCAAAAGTCAACTTTCTTGGCTACGGGAGCTTGGGACGAGATCTTGACTGAACTAAATTTTCTATTTGGCATCGACACTCGAGATCTAGAGGAAGGGTTCAACTACCTAGGATTCCACATCAAACCAACTAGCTATATTGCAAAGGACTAGAGATGGTTGATTGAAAAGTTCGAACATAGAATCCTTCACTGGTGTAATAGAATGTTAACGCTGGGAGGCAGATACATTTTAATCAAGGCTATCTTGGAAATCATTCCTGTGTATTGGATGGCCCTGACACAGATTCCTCTATTTGTTCTAAAGAATCTTCGACAACTGATTTTCGCCTTCCTCTGGAATGGCAGCAAACAGAACATAGGCTACCATCTCTGTAGGTGGGAGACGATTTCAAAACCCAAATCGTTGGGAGGTTGGGGCTTGAGAAACTTGCTTATTTTTTATAGGGCGTTATCGACGAACACACTCTGGAGAATTTTGATGGTTCCAGGCTTATGGAGCAAGGTAATAAAAGACAAATACATTTCTCATCAACCGGTTCACGGATGGCTCAAATCAGCCTCGACATCTCCTCTAAGAGGCTCACAAACGTGGAAACACCTTTTAAAATCGCTCCCAATCTTACTACAGTGGATAGCGTGGTTACCCGGCACCAGATCATTGATTGAAATTGGACGGGATACCATCATGGGAATGGGCAACAAGTCCATGTTTTCCCCTTCGCTTCTGGACCGATTACACAGAAAGGATTATTTTTTTTGTTTCAAATAAAAAACTCTCATTGCTGCAGACTAATAGGAGAAAATTGGATAGATATCTCTACACTAGAGCTCAACTGTGATCTTGAGGTAGAATGGGATTGATTCACTCAGAATCTAACAGGAGCAGGTATCCGCCTCCAAGAGCGGCCAGATTCCCTTATCTGGATGGGAGGGGACAAAACAGGTAAGTTCTCTATAAAAAACGCATACCTTGCGATTGCTACCAACTCTGGAAAAAATAAGATGAAGCATGGCGGGAAAAGCTGTGGAAGTGGGATTGCCCCATGAAAATCAAGCTTTTTATCTGGCTTCTCACAGAGAACAAAATCCTAGTTTGGGAAAATCTTCAGACTCGAGGCTGGGCGGGACCTAACCGGTGCATTCTGTGAAAATTGGATTGTGAAGCTGTTCTTCATCTTTTTGCGAATTGTAAGTTTACCCGCGTTGTCTGGTTACAAGTTGCACACACTTTAATTCTTCCTGAGAATTGGATAGCGACCTCGATGAGACATTGCTTCAACACTTGGCATTCTACTTACCAATCCTATCCTACGCTGCCAACACATCTTTGCTGGAACATTTGGACTGTTAGAAATGCAACAATGTTTGAAGAGAGGCTCCCATCAACTCTCCGGGTGGTCAACAACATCTTAGCAGTGGTGGCCACTCTTGGATTTCAAGCAAAAGATCCCCCCACTCACAGAATCAAAGTAACTCTTCCAACTGAAAAAGTCATCGCCTGGTTTGACGGAGATGCGCAACAAGGAGGTAATCTTTGTGGGGCAGGGGGGGGGATCCTCTTAAACTTTCATTCTATTATCCATTGGACCCTCAATTGTGGACAAGGCACTAATACTAAGGCAAAACTTATGGGGGCATGGGCATCACTCATCTTGGCACAAAGACTGGATATCAATGAGATGCAGTTACTTGGTGATTCCAAAGTCATTATTGACTGGCTCAATGGGAAGGCTGATCTCCAGGTGGCTGCTTTGGAATGTTGGAAAGAAAGAACTATAGAAGCATCAAGGCACATAAAGAGTCTTTCCTTCTCTCACATCTACAGAGAAGACAACAGAGATGCATACACCTTGTCAAAACATGCACTATCAATGCCCCTTGGTCATTTAAGATATTCCCAGTGGGAGGACGGCAACGAGGAGCCCCCTTTCTTGCTAAATCTTTGAAGAAGCGACTACATGAAATCAGTTTTCTGATATCTTTTTTACATTGCTGTTGATACACCTTCAGAAGTGAGGCAGGAAGATTATTGGATTTGGATAAGAAGTTATCCTAGTTAATTACAATGTGATAAGAAAGAAGCTTCATCATAAAAATTATGATTTGATATGGCTATCGTATGTAAACTTTTATATCCTTTTGAATGAGGATGACTTCGTTGATCTAATTTTTTCTTAAATCATACACACATAAGTGTAGTTATGTGTAGCAAACACATATTTTTTTACTTTAAGTCCGACAAGAGTAAAAGTTGAAAAGAAAAATTCTTAATTAGATTTTTTTTTTAATTTAAAAATATAAATATAAATATTGTTTACGTTTTGATCATGCTAATAAAAAGGGAAGCCAACGCCTGATCCACTTGGTAATTGTTCGGATGGCTATCTAATATTGTTCGGATTGTCTGGTTCGGATGGCTATCTAATATTGCTTTAGCACAGATGCAGCTGGGTGAAGAGGTAACCGGCTCTGTTAATAATCTTCCCAGTGTAGGAATTGCCTGCATAGGCAATCTGACAATCCTGCATAGGAAGATTTGATGTGGAAATGGGTGCCAGGGATGTTCTCGCCACCATGAGAGGTCACAAACTTGAGGAAATAAATAATGGATTTGGACTGACAACATCTAAGGATTATAAAAAGGTTTCTGTGTTCATGTTGTCAAGCCACACCCCCAATATTTCCATCAGGCAGTTCATGAGGTATGTCTCCAATGCGTATAATGTGCAATCCACCATCCTGCAGTGTTTTCCTGTAAAATCTTTTGCATCCCAGGAAAACACCCCTAATTCGCACAGATGCAAATGCGTTGTATTCAACACAGTGGAAGAGGTAATAATTCGCACAGATGCAAATGCTTGTTGATCAGATTCCTGGAACACTGAAACGACTGTCGGATTCCCTGTTCCTACTTTGCACAAGAATTCATTGCACCTGTATCTAGTTGAGGATCTAATGAATAGTCATTATAACCAGATACTTTTATGTCAATTGGAAAAAACATTCTCCCAAATCACACGCACTTATCTCAACCCTAGGGTTTCAACTCAGAATTGTGCAGTAAATAAAAAAAGGGGATACAGAGGAGTTACAAGAAAAAAATAGTAAAATAGCCGAGAGATTGAAATCAGTTATCCGTATTCTTCATTTTAGGCCAGCGGGATTATTATGTTTTTTACCACCTTATTGTTCCATTTATACTCAAATATACTAGTCACCAAAGTGGCTTTACCCAGCTACATCGTATGAGGATTGGTTTGATCATTTCTATTTTATCCATGGGGCGTAGCCTGGAAGTAACCCATTTCCATTTGATTAGGTATGTATAAAGGTTGAAGTAACTAGGAAGTTTTTACTTGTTCTCATTTATTTGGAAAATATGACATTCCCTTACAAATTTTTGGATGTCTTTCTTCATTCCTTCCCCCAAAAAATAATTTTTTATCCTTTGATATGTTTTAGGGAACCTGAATTTGCTGCCATTGGAGAGTTTAATTTTTGTTTCTTCAACTTTGATTGAGGGCACAAAAATATTCTACCCTTGTACCAGAGAATATTCTTTTCCACTTCCAATGTTCCATAGATTTCATCCCTTACTTTATATATTGTATTTTTTGTCTCATACTATTGTCATTTTTCCATTCATGGTGAGCTTCTTCCAACCACATAGGAAAGGAAGATGTAATGGAATACAAACTTGAGCCTTCTTTTATTCTAGAAAGGGAATCTATGACCACACCGTCCTTCCCCTTTTTTTTTTATCTTATTTCAAAATCAAACCCTTGCATTTTTTCTACCCATTTTTATTGTTCCCTTGATGACAATATTTGGTCCAAAAAGTACTTTAGGCTATCATGGTCTATCTTGACTTTAAAAGGCCTCCCAATGAAATACTACCACCATTTTTTTATTGCATGTAAAATTACTCTCATTTCTTTTTCATATGTAGATTTCACGAAGTCGTTTCCCTTTAGTTGTTTACTTTCAAAAGGCAATGGTATCCATTATTGCGTCGATACAACTCCAATTCATTTTCTAGATGCATGGCATTGACTATGAATGTTTTACCAAAAATAGGTGTTTCCAATAGTAGTGTAGAAGACATGGTATATTTTAAGAGTGAGAATGTTGGATGTTAGCATCTTCATTCCATACAAATGATTTTTTCTTCAAGAGATATGTGAGCAGGCCTTCAATGCATGCATAGTTCTTAACAAATTTCCAACAATATCATGTAAGACCCCAAAATCCTATAAGACTCTAGATGTTCATAGGAATAGGCCATTTTGTAATAGCTTGGATATTTTGAGGGTCCACCTTAACCCCTTCCCTTGAAAAAATATGACCCAAATACTCTACTTCTTGTTTCCCAAAATAAAATTTGTATATTTTTACATACAATTGATTGTTATCAAGAATTTGTAGGACTTTAGCCACATGTTTAATGTGATGTTCCCATGATTTGCTATAGATAATTATATCATAAAAAAAAAACCAACACAAACTTTCTGAGTTGGGGTCGGTTTTTTTTTTCCATAAGGACTTCAAAAGTAGAAGGAGAACTAGTCATCCCAAAAGGCACAACCAAGAAATCATAGTGCCCATGATGAGTTCTAAAAGTTGTTTTGGGAAAGTCTTGTTTTCTTAATACAATTTTGTGGTATCTTGATTTAAGATCTGGCTTTGTAAAATAAGCCACTCCATGAAGCTCACATAATACATCATGAATATCTAGAATAGGGAATTTATCCTTTATGGTGATTTTTCTTAGATCTCTATAATCAAGACACATCCTCCAAGAATTATCATGTTTTATCCCCATCACTACTATAGTTGACAATGAACTCCTTCTTGGTTGAATAATACATGAACCCATCATGTATTATACCATTTTCTCAATCTCCCCTTTTTGTTGATGATGATATCTATAAGTCCTTTTATTCGGAGGAGTACGTCTAGGTATTATTTCAATTTGATTTCCATGATCCCTTGATGGAGGTATCCCTTTAGGAATTTCTTGGAAGACCCAACGCTGCTTTTCCAAGGTGCATTTTAATACCTATGGAATATTTTCATCTTCCTTCTTTACTTCCATAGAATAAAGTCTAACCACAAATCCCCGACTACCCTTTTTTAGGATATTTTCCATTCTATGAGAGTTGATGATCCAAGAAGGTGCATATTTTAACCCTTTGAGTTCATATTGAATTCCTTCCAATTCAGATCTCATGAATAATTCCTTATAATTTGTAGAAATTGTACCTAATATTCTCAACCATTGAATCCCCAGAACAACATATACACCTCCAATGGGAATGCCATACATCGGGATTTCTAAGTTTTATTCTCCCATACTAAGTTTAATGTTGTGGGATTTTCATCCACAATCAATACTACCTCCATTAACAACCAAAACTTGAAAATTTGTCATTGATACTCAAAACAATTGAGGTTGTCTGCTAATATCTTATCAATGAATCTATGGGTACTCCTTGATTCAATAATCACTATGGCCCTTTGATTCTTACATATGTTTCAATGGCAGGCTTGTGTGTAGCTCTATTCTTGGCTTGAATATGCTGAGAAAATTGCATAGTCTCCATAATATTTCCAGCATGTTCTAAGAAAATCTCATGTTAATCTATTCTTGTAATCCACCCATGTAAGCCTCCAATAGATGTTCATTGTTTATGTTATCCACCTTGGTGGCCAACACCTGAAATTTTGAATCATAATCTTCAACATCACCTAAGTGCTTGATTATTTTCAATTCACTAAAGTAGTCTTATTCCCAAACTTTTCCATATTATGCTTCTAAGTCTCTTGTAAATAAACTCCAAGTTTAATGATAAGAATGGGGCTTCCTTTTCAATACCCATTGATACCATTCATATGTTTTTATCTCAAAGTGCAAGGTTTCTAAGGCAATAATCTTCTTATCATCCATAATATTATGCAATTCAAAATATTTCTCTATTCGATTCTCCCATGTAAAGAATTTTGTTCCATCAAACTTCTTTAATTCAACCTTGGGAAGGCTGACACCCTTATGAGCCCATCCATAATTAACTCCACTATTAGATTTCAATCTACCTGAAAATTTATTGTTACTAGAATCTTGTTCAACATGAATACTACCATTATTTTCATGAGTCTCTTTAGTCACAATGCCACTTTTAGAAAGCCTCCCATCTAGGGTTTGTAAGATGGAAATTTTCAATTCATCCATGTTCTTTTCCATTTGATCCATATTTTCATCCATCATATTTTCCATTTGTTCCATCTTCTTTTCCATTTGATCCCTATTTTCATCCATCTTATTTTTCATTTGATCTTCCATTTCCCTTTTAAGGAATTCTTGTGCACATGATAAATCCACTTGCTTCAACTTACTACCACTCATTTCATCAACTTGGTTCTTTAATTCGGATAGCCTATTTTTGTAGTCTTCATTGTTTTCCAACATCAAGAGTGAGCTTTTTGTAGGTTTACTAGGAGTAGTATTTCTTGAAGTACCCCTTTCCTTTGGAGAAAATAATAACACTTATCTTTATTACAAATTATGGTTATCCATCAGGAGTGAGCTCACTAGAAAAGGTTACAGGGTCCTGAGGAAAAGGGAATATCAGGTGTTATATCTCTTTGATATTCACACCAATTCCAACAGTAGTACTCAACCCAATATCTCAGGGGACTAACTAAGGAGGCTCAAATGTTCCCTTAGTCGTATTACTCAACTACCCATGTATTTGAGAGTGGTATCCCCGAGTGTTGTTCCCGGTGTACTATAGTAACAAGATGGTTGAATATATTATCTAAATCTAGTTTCAAGTATACTTAGGGGATTTCTAATATACCTAAAGGTATGTGGAAGTGAGATTCCATATACAAGTATTGTCTGATGCAGTACTACTCAAAGGGGTACCAACATGGGTTACAGGGGTTTCCAACAAGGCAATGTGAAACCATATTTAGTTATTGCATGTATTCTTCCTCTACTATAGTTTTATGTACAAAACGATAGATCCATGTGTTGTTTAAAGATGTCAGAACACATATCTATTTTTTTTTAAATGAGCATGCTAACCCAAGAAAAACCTCTTAAAATCACTAGAAAATAACTTGTACAAGGTAGAGTTTGAGGATGAAAATGTAAAATGTAACTTCTTAGATTGGATTTTATAAACCTAATAAGAAATTCCTCACCTTCTCTAGATCTACTGGCTTGTTGAAGATCTTCCAATTTTATGCCAGCTGTAAGTTGTGTACCTTTCAAATCCTAATTTTGGAGACTGGCTGGATGGTTGACCTTTGTATTGATATATATCTGAAATTTGAACCCCTATGAGACCAAAATTTTATCCTGTAGTATTGTGATATGACCTATTAAACTCCTAAAAATTTCACAGTATGAACCTTCACTCATAAAACGTTATAGAAAATATACCAAAATGACTTGTTTAAGACTAATTTCAAGATTAGTAAAAAAACCCAACTTCCAAAAGATATATCTCATAAATTATAATGATTCAAAATATAAAAAAAATTCCACATGTAATTTGTTATGTCACCTCGGGGTTTTGTAAATTTCAGAGTCCGAAACTTCACCAAAATTTGTTTATATTCAAAATAAAAAGATGACTCATTTGAGACTAATTTCATGACTAGTCACAAACCCTAATTTCCACAGAAGATATCTTTGAAACTGTAATGAAACATAACCTTAAATTTTGACCAAATGTAATTCACTATGCCCTCTTAATCTCTTCAAGATTCTGTTTTTTGAAATGTCCCAGAAAAAAAGTTATAGTGAAAATTCCAAGATGTGTTGATTGAAGGAGAGAAACCTTAGGATCCTATACACTGAAACCAAATGTTAGGAACCAAACTTCAAAATAGTCAATGAATACAATCCACTTCGAGGGGGAAACCTCATTTTATAATATATACAATTTAGAAGACAATATGAGATGCTTCTACAAATGATTCTCCTTTATTATAAATAGGAGATAAAGTGAGCATGATGTAACATACCACTAAACTAGCCTAATCACAATTACTAAACTAAGAGTAAATGATTGTTAGGGCCTTAACATAGGGACTTAGGGGCCTTAATAGAATCTGTATTAGGCCCACACCATGAAACATTCCCCAAGACATGGTTAAGATTATTTCATCCGAGTGGGTTATAGAATCCATGACTAGGTTTTGTGCATTGGAAATAGTATTCAATGTCTAAACACGGTTAGGGGGGAAACAAGGGGATTAAGCCCTAAATGAAGGTATTTTATATATCTAGTTCCATGGTTAGGGAAGGAAAAAACTTAGGCCTTAGGACCTAGACGTCACTTCTAGGACTTAATTTCGATGAATAACTCCTACAAAACCACAACGCAAACCCTCTCTATGGGGTGTTTGGCATCAAGGTTGGATATGGATACCATTAGGAGATTTTTCACACTATGTATGGTTCATATGGATTTGAACATGGTTGACGAAGGAGAAAAACTACCTCCAGATATTTTTGAATCTTCTCAGACTCAATATCCTAGAATGAATCCTCGTACCAACACATGAGTCCTTTTTAGGGTTTCTTTAAAGTTCTTCGAGGGGGAATATGAGTGTTTTTGGTAGGATTTGTGCACAAGAAATTGTTCTAGACTATGCTACATGATCAAGGGGGTAAACAAGGGCCTTAATATCTAATTGAACCTTCTCAATCTGAAGCACCATGAACAATTCCTAGACACAATGACACTAACCCTCACCAGGGGTTTTTTTCCCTTGGAGTTGAATACATGTGCCATTAAGATGTTTAACCATAATTGTTCTAGGAAAACAACATCTTCATTTCCTTTTCCTTGGTGGTGGAGGGACACAACATCATCAAGCCATAAACATGGCTTCTATGGCTCAAGCACAATGAACATGTCCTCATACCACCACACAAGGGTATGGATGGTTTGTGTGGCCTTGACCATCATCAAAGACTAAAACTAGTGTCTTAGGATCTCATTGAATCTTCTCAATATCATGAGCCTTGAATAAGTACTCGAACACGTGTTAAGGCATAAAGAAGGTTAGGGGGGAATCAATGGCATTAAGACCTATTGAACCTTCTCAAGCTCAAGCATTGTGAAAAATACATAGAAACCGCAAGATGAGCCATATTTAGGGAGTCCTTGAAAATTGAGTTTAATATGGAAATCATAATCATGTCTTAGGCATCATGAATTGGTATCAGGTTCATGAACATAGTCAAGGGAGGAAAACAAGATACTCTAGCCCTAAACCTTTCTTCTCAGGCTCAAGTGTTATGGATGAGTTATCGAAACTCCACATATGACCTCTCTTGGTTAACAATCGCCTTGAAGGGTTCTATGGATGCAAAAACTAGGTTAGTTTTGCACCAAGAATGTGTCTAGAGGTGTATCCAATGTCACATGAGAAGAATAATGGCCCTTATGCCCCAAATGATGCATTTCAGTCTCAATTTCCATGGACAATGCATAGGGGGGGTGAATCAGTTGTTACTATGCTTAAACAATTATACCCATTTTGAACTCTTCACAGAACACTCAATCATGATCAAAATGATACAAGGAAGTAAGCACTAGAATATTAAACATCAATCACACACATGAAATACACAGAGACAGATATTTCCTGAGGAAACCCATAAAGGGAAAAATCTCTTCTTCTTGATATGATAAGTAATCTTTATTTTCTTTACATTATCATTCTTATGAGCACCAACTCATTGTGAGGCTACCACCTCTGCCTTGCAAGCTACAACTTGCTGAGAGCACCAACTCTCTGGTTTCTCTAACACCCACTAGAAGGAAGTACCAACTCCTTGAGTGTTCCAGCACCAACTGGATGGAAGCACCAACTTCCAGTTTCACAGGCACCAACCTGTATAACAGAGAACAATAGTTCTCCCTTGCACCACCCTGCCACCCTAGTTTCTATGGCTGTAACCAGATGGAAGCTACAACTCCCTGTTCTTCAAGCACCCACTTAAAAATCTGAGTACACCAATCCTCCCAAGCACCTCCCAAGCACCCTAAAATATAAAAACTTCATTACTGAAACTTATTATAGTGATACAATGTTTATCTATAGCTTATCAGTCTCATCATTGTACTGCTGCACTGATATGCTCTGCCTGCATCAGTGTCTTCCTGCTCACATTCTTCTTTGAGATTTATGTTCTTCTTCTCTGTCTCTGGCACATGCACCTTGACCTTCTCTTTGTTTCTCAAATATCCATTTCTATTCTCTGTTCTACGCTTCTTCTTTGTCCTTCAGCTGCTACACACAGTCTTCTTTTACACACATGAATCACTCTCGACAACAACAACCTCCTCTTCTCTGTTATGCATATATTTATAATCCCAAGTCCTCTGCCAGATCATACAACTAACTCTTCGTACCCTCTGGTGATTACACTGAGTCTGTTCTTCATTCATGGTCGTTATGCCGAGACTCTTTGACTTCTCTAGAAGCTACAATCTTCGATGCTTTTCCATTTGTCAATCGTCTCTATGATGAGTCTTCATACCACTGACAGATACCTCGAGACTCTTCATCTTCTCTAGCAGTTCTATTGCTTGTGAGATCATCATCAGTGCCCATTATGTCGATCACCCTGAAGCCTCTTTGAATTCTCTATGTAGAAAAAATCAGTGGTTTCTATCAATTTCCCAGAGATCCTCTGCGCGCTCATTCTCTTGGTGCCTTTTTCCCTTTTTGTGAAAAATTGCACAATGGGCACTAGATCTTCTGGCTAAGACCCTTCCTTTCACGCGACCACCGGCGTGACCAAGCACCTAACCAATAGTCATTTTACGATTTCGCATTTCGGGTGATCAACTGCGAGTCACCTTGGTTTTCCCGATTCGTGAAACTCTGAAATGGAGCCTAGCACCGCTAGCTCCTTCCTTCTCTTTCATTGATGTGACCACTGGATGTGACCATAGGCCTACGCCAACAGGCACTTCACAATTTTTCACTTCGGGACATTGCGAAATTTGTGAATTCTCTCACCTATCATCTCCAAATTCCCAATCCCCAAATCGATGAATTTCTCGAGACCAGATCGACGGTCCTTGATTCCCTTGAAATGAACGAATCATATCAACTTCATGACTTCACATTTCATGACTTTAGAAAACAAATTCCTCTCTGCTCCAGATTCCAAAACTCCCGATATCCACGGGTGCCAAATCGACGGCTCACGCTCCTCAGTGATCCAATGGTCTAGATCTCACTTTCGCGAATTCTGACTTCATTCTTCATCATGCCAGATAAACGGTCCAGAATGCTTCCTCGAGCAATGGCTATGATCACTTTTTGCATTTCTGGATTTTGCGTTTTGCGATGTATGCGAGCTGCTCGATGTAGTTCTCCCAATTCACAATTCTGCAAAACTGCTCATCTGCTGCCACATGTCCTCTGGATCGAACGACTCAGGTCATTTCGTGACTTCTCATATCGAAATTTCGAGGGGTTAGAGCACCTCCTTCCTTTGACCTTTCAGTCAGCGAAATGATGATCTTTCGCCACGTGTCCTCTGGATCCTACGACTCAAGTCATTTCACGACTTCGCATATCGCGAGTTCGAGGGGTTAGAGAACCTCCTTCCTTTGACCTTTCAGTCAGCGAAATGATGATCTTTCACCACATGTCCTCTGGATCCTACGACTCAATTCATTTCACAAATTCACATATCGCGAGTTCGAGGGGTTAGAGCACCTCCTTCCTTTGACCTTTCAGTCAACGAAATGATGATCTTTCACCACGTGTCCTCTGGACGATGGATGGTTTCAATGACTTTGAAACTTGTCTCATGCACTTTCCTTAGGATCCAACAACTGAGATATGATCTCCTCATCTGCGCTTCCTTTGGTCTCTGGACTCTGATCTAATGGCTCACAACACTCCTCGATCCACGATCGACGACCCATGTCGCTCCTCCTCCTGAGCTTCATTCCTCCCGACTTGGAAGAATTTCTAAGTGCCAAAGGCCTCAAACTTTGATCCTTCTGCAAGTCCTGATGATTTGGACCTCGTCTACACTTCTGTAAAGTACAAAGCACTATCTCTTTTGAGTTTTCTCTTATGTGTCTTCACTGTTGTGTTTTCCATGCACACTCTGCCTGTATCCATGTCAACATCGCTCTGCCAACATCGTTGTTGTTCTTGTGCCATCGACACATACTCTGATATTTCCATCAACGACAAGCACAATCAATCTGTGAATATGCCAATAAACATACCTGTGAAGATGCCAACAATCTCCCCCTTTGGCATTGATGGCAACCCTGAATGGCTACACCGTTCTACTTAGATCCCAACTGTAGCATCCAGAACACCTTTTCTCCCCCTTTGACATCAATGTCAAAGAAAAAATGCTGTTGCAGTATTCTTCGGAGGTATCATATATTCAACCAACACAAACTCCCCCTGACAGGATGGATCCTCTTAGGTTGATAGTAAGGTCACGCCCAACTTTTTGCGTAGATACTCAAACTGAGCTTGTGCAAGCGGTTTAATGAAGATATCAACAATATGATCTTTGGATGGAATATAATGCAAAGAAACCACATATTTGGTTACCTGTTCCCTCAAGAAGTGATACTTGATGGGTATATGCTTGGTCTTGGAGTGGAAGACATGATTCTTTGACACACTAATTGCACTTGTATTATCACAATGGATTTGAATTGGTGCAGTAAACTTTATCCCCAAGTCTACAAGTGTCTGAATCATCCACAATACTTGGGTACAACAGGTGGCAAATGCAATGTATTCAACTTTTGTAGTTGATAAGGAAATGGAACCTTACTTCTTGCTCAACCACGCTACTAGAGAATCTCCTAAGAAGGACGCACCTCCACTCGTGCTTTTCATTTCATCCACATAGTTAGCCCAGTTGACATCTGAATAGACTGATAGTTGAAAATTTTGATTCCTAAGATACCATAGGCCATATTCAATTGTTCCTTTCAGGTATCTGAATATCCTTTTGACATATAACAAATGACTCTGTTTGGGTGCGGCCTGATACCTTCCTAGGATTCCAACAACATGCATTATGTCTTGACAAGATGTTGTTATGTACAATAGGCTCCCTATCATAGACCTATATGAACTCTGATCAACATCAGGTGAGTCATCATCCTTTCTTAACTTACATCCAGTGACCATAGGTGTGCTCATAGTTTTAGAATCTTCCATTTGAAACCTTTTCAATGTTTCCCTTAGATATTTTTCTCGAGAAAGAAATATTCCTTCAGACCTCTGAGTAATTTGTAGGCCAAGAAAAAATGGCAGTTCCCCTATCATAGACATTTCAAATTCAGAATGCATGGCAGCAGAAAACCATTTTACCAATGAACCATTATTACTATCGAAGATGATGTCATCTACATAGACCAACACAATGAGCAAATCATTACCCTCTGTTTTGATTTACAGATTGTTGTCAACTGTTCCTCTCTTAAACCCTTTGTCTTGAAGATATGTATCCAGTCTGTGATACCAGGCACGCGGAGCTTGTTTCAACCCATATAAGGCTTTCTTCAGATTGCAGACAAAGTCAGGTTTATCTGACAGTTGGAAACCCTCTGGTTGTGCCATATAGACTTCTTATTTTAGATCTCCATTTAGAAAAGCTGACTTGACATCCATTTGATAGACTTTGAACTTCTTATGAAAAGCATAGGCAAGAAAGATTCTAATAGCTTCTAATCTTGATACAGGCACACATGTTTCATCAAAGTCCAGTCCTTCTATTTGAGCGTATCCTTTGCAGAACAATCTACTTTTATTTCTTACAATATTTCCTTGCTCACTCATCTTATTTTTGTAGACCCATTTTGATCCTATTACATTTTTATCTGCTGGCCTAGGAACGAGTTCCCAAGTGTCATTCTTTTCAATCTGGTCCAGTTCCTCATTCATTGATTTTAACCAATTTACGTCTTTACTGGCCTCATTGAAGTTCTTGGGTTCCACCATGGATATGAAGGCTATATGTGATTGCTCAGTGTTTTTGATTATCCTTCTCCTGGTTTGTACACCTTTGTCTTTTTCACCAATTATCTGACTTGCAGGATGATTCTTTTGAGTAATTTTGGAGGAAGAATTTGATGTTGTCTGTTGATTTGAGTTTACCTGAGTATTTGCATCTTCATCTAACTCAGAGTCTTCTCGTTCTGATTCTTGGACCTGTTCAACTTCAACTTCATCTATATCCTTTGTTGTTGATTCAATATTGTTCACCTCTCTTACTGGAATTCCTTCATCAACTTTTATGTCAATACAGTCAACCAATTTATGAAGCCTCTTATTATAGCATCTGTATCCTTTATTGTTTGTAGCATACCCTAAGATGATGTCTTCATCAACCTTGTCATCATACTTGCC
>SNQJ01S0094636.1:82406-95687 GCA_010110895.2 Picea sitchensis | reverse complement strand
GGATTTGTGAGAATTAGGGTTGATCATTGTGTATATTCCAAGTAGGTTGGTAATCACTTCATTTATGTAGTGTTGTATGTTGATGACATGTTGTTGGTAGGAAATAACATGGATGTTACCAAGGAGGTGAAATCATAGCTATCCTCCAAATTTGACATGAAGGATATCGATGTTTCTAACTTCATTCTGGTAATGGAAATTAAAAGAAATCATGCAAATAGGAAACTCTGATTGAATCAGAGAAAATATGCTGAGCCGATATTGCAGAGGTTTGATATGCAAGAAAGTAAACCAATAAAGGTTCCTATTCCTATATATGTAAAGTTCTCTGCAAATTAGTGTCCCAAGACACAATAAGAGGAAGAGGACATGCCCCATGTTCCATATGCTAGTGTAGTTGGTAGTTTTATGTATGCAATGGTTTGTACTAGATTGGAAATTGCACATGCACTGGGAGTTTTGAGAGGGTATATGTTAAAACCAGGGAAGGAGCATTGGACAAAAGTAAAGAGGGTTTTAAGGAATTTGTCTGGCACTTCTAGCTATGGATTGTGCTACCAAGGAAGACTAGGATTGGACAGAGACATACATGGGTTTTTTTATGCAAACTGGGTTTGGAGATATGGATTGCAGAAGATCTACAAGTGGTTATGTGTTTAACCTATTTGTATGAGAAATTAGTTGGATGAGCAAAAGACGGGTTGTAGTGGCACTCTCAAATACAGAAGTTGAATACATGGAAACCACTCATGCGTGCAAGGAAGCAGTATGGTTACATATATTGTGTTCAGGTATTGGGTTGGTACAACAAGTAGTAAGGTTAAATTTCAATAGTCAGAGTGCAATCTTCCTGGAAAATAAAAAATCTTATCATTCAAAGACAAAGAATATTGATGTTTAGTATCACTTTGTGAGAGACATAGTTGAAGACACGAAGGTTTTGTTGGAGAATGTTGACACTTTGAAGAATGTTGTAGATTCATTGAAAAAAAATTTGAGCACCGACAACTTCTTCTAGTGTAGAGAAACAATGGGCATTGTTTCCCTGGATATTTTACCATGTAATCCTGTGACCCCCTATATGCAAACAAAACAAAAAGTGGGAGAATTTTGAGTAGGTGTTATATTCTATTCATGTGTATGGGGGGTGTTTCATATTTGATGATTGCATCTGATGATCCCTGACGCAGACCCCCCTATTCTCCCTCGGGGTTGCTTGACCTCCCAGTCAAGGATCGTTAAATATTCTCAAGTTGGATCAGCTCCTCGGGACCTTGCTGGTCTCAAACTCAAACAAACACAAGCCCTATTATCATCCTCAGGGTTTTCACGGTCACGATCTGGTCGTTACCGATTTTTCCATCGATCGTTGGTTCACAGAAATTGTGGGCTGCCAATGTGCTCGCTCTTTATTGGAGAGCTCTGTCCCCGTAATCTAAAAAGTACTCACCCAAATCTCCTTTAAATTGTGATCGTTTATCCCCTGTCTCGACGAGATCAATGGCACTGGTAAATAGCGGGTTTCGAACTAGCACGTCTGCTAATTTTTCCTCTGCTCCTGGCAATGATTCCTCATCGTCAATTTTTTCGTTCTCAGATCAACGGTCTTCCGCGAGTCCTTCTCTCTTAGCACCTTTTTTCAAATCTCACAGTAACATGCGCTAGCTCCTTCCTCGCATGTGACCTTGGGATGTGACCCAAGGCTTAACCTTCCATTGCTTTGCAACTTTGGAACCTTCAAGATCAACAATCGAGATCCACTTTAGGACTCTGGGCTTCGGGAGTTCATCACTTTTGACCTCCTCTTTTCCTCGAAGTATTTCGTACCCAAATTTCTAGATCTGGTGCCACACATCCACCTAAAATCAATGGCTCTAGTCCACTTTAGGACTTCAGCCTTCGGAAGTCTTGATTCCTCCACGCCCACTTTCTCTCAGAATGTGTTCACCCAGAGTTCAATATATGTTGACGCGTGTCCTCCTGTAGATCGAAGACTACAATTGACTTCGACTCTTCGGGCTTCGGGAGTTTTGAACTCTCTGCACTTCCTTCCTTCCAAAGTACTTCCACCTGAATTACACGATCTATCGACACGTGTCCTTCTGGATCCGACGACCACTATCCACTTCGGCTCTTCGGGATTTGGTAATTTCAAAATCTCCACACTCGTTCCTTTCGGAGTGGTTTCACCTGAAGATGACGGATTTTCACCACGCATCCCTCTAGATCTAACAGTCTAGATCTTCTCTACCCACACTGACTTTCTTTCTGAGCGTTAGGCCTATGAAATTCTGGATCTCTTGCCACGTGCTCTCTGCAACGAACAACTGCGATCTGCTTCGGCCTTCGAGATTTTCGGAGTTTGTCACACTCCACACTTGGAATCCTCCGAAGTGAATTTTTCCAAAGTCTCAGATATGTTGACACGTATCTACTGGAAACCAATGGCCTGAATCTAATTCAACCTTCATCTCTTCGGCGATTTCTCTTTCTCCTTGTCCACAAAACTTCTTAAGTGCTTTCGCTAAGGAGTTGTGGATCTCACGCCACTTGTCCCTATGTTGATTATAGACGGTCCCTGGCCTCTCTGGGAGTTCAGTGAATCCTCTCTCCCATGTGCACACAGAGAATTAAACCTCGTGTGCTTTGCCTAGATCCAACGATCTGGAACGACCCGCTCCCTCCTGTACGGATCTTAGCCGATGACTTGAGAAACCTTCAGAGCTTCACTTCTTTTGAATATTTCTCCCCACTATCTCTCAGACCCTTTGACTCCTTAGAGGGTTTTCTTCAAAACTTAGTCGAACTTCCAATCTGTGTACTCCTTGCAACATATTCCTACGCAAGACTTAACTTCTTGTAGGTGACTATGCACACCTTGCAACAGTACCTTTGCACTCTTTGCAATGGAAGTTTCACGCTATCTCATATAAGCTTCTAATACGAAACAGACTCCGTCAATGCACTCCTTGCGGACTGTATGCACACCTTGCATGAGCTCAACGAAGAGAAAAATTTGAAACTTATTCCAATACTCCACAGTATCATATGTTCAACAACATAATTCATTCATTCATGAAAATGAAAAATAACAGGGAAACTGTAAATAGTAGAAACACCATGCATTGGGTCAATATCCCTCTGTTATATTCCTTCGAATGTAAATGGATACATCCTGATAAAACCAACTTACATTTAGTAACAACTATCTCCTACTCTGCAACTAACCTTATTCAGGTATACAATGCACCTACTTATACAAGAGGTCCTCTCGGGTTTCCTCCAACTACCTACTTGATCGAAATTAAATTCTACAGCCACTTAAGTCCTATTACATAAATGTTTGTGACAGATAGTTTAAGGCGAATCTTCAGATCCACGCCAAAATCAAATAATTTAAAGGACGATCTGATCTCTTCTGGATTTGACACGATTGTTCACCCTCCTCCCATTAAATTCTCCAATTCATCTTTTACTCATAAGTTCTCTGAGATACACCATCTTTCAAAATTTAAAATTTTACTCAAAAGGTGCATTAGGCATTGTGCTATCATTCCATGTGGCTTTGGCTGATGATGCTCCTGCATCATACTCCTCTGTGCAGAAAAATCATGGAATCCTATCCATGAGCTCCTCCACTGACCTTCCATGCTTATGGACATCATCTTCACTTACCCAACTGGCATCTTCTATTGGGTGTCCCTTCCACTTGACCAAGTATTCAAAATAGAGCTTCCTCCTGGTCTTCTTGCCAATCCTTTGATCAATGATCTTCTCCATCTGTATCTTTTTTGCTATAGGCATATGATTCTCCCACTGAATCTTCTCTTGATATTTTGATATCTCTGTGTCATCTTCCCTGTAAGGATACAGGTCTGAAACATTGAATATGGGTGATATTCCCACATCCTCTGGCAACTCTATCTCATAAGCATTGTTACCAAATTTTCTTAGGATCTTGCATGGTCCAATCTTCTTCAACTTCATCTTGTTATATGTTCTTCTTGGGAACCTTTCCTTCCTCAAGTGTGCTAAGACTTGATCTCCCACTTCAAATTGAAGTTCTCTTATGTGTTGATCAACTCTGTGTTTATACTCTGCATTGTTGTTCTGCAACTGCTCCCTGATCTGATTATGGAGCTTCTGCATTTCTGCAGTGAAGTCTTCTTCTCCAGCACTTCTGAATTCACTCTGTTCCATGTCTCTCAACTCTAATACCCCTCTTGGAATCATACCATACACTATCTAGAATGGGATTTTTCCTGTACTTCTGTTTGGTGAGTTATTATATGCAAATTCTGCTTGTGACAAAATTTGATCCCACTGGCTATGATGTTCAGTGACCAAAATTCTCAATAAATTTCCTAAACTCCTATTTACCACCTCAGTCTGTCCATATGTCTGAGGGTGATATGTTGAACTAAAACATAGTTTTTTCCCCATATTCTTCCATAATGTTCTCCAGAAATGACCAATGCTCCTGGGCAATCCAGGAAGTCTCACAACTTCCTTGGAAAACAAAATCGCAACATGTGTTGGATCATTGGTCTTCTGGCATGGGATAAAGTGTTCCAGATTTGAGAATCTATCAGCCACAACAAATATGGAATCACTCCCCCTCTAGGTTCTTGGCAATCCCAACACAAAATCCATGCTTATTGCATCCCAAGGCCTATCTGGAATAGGCAATGGTTGATACAATCCATTTTTCTGTTTATTTCCTTTTGCATACTGGAAAATATTACATTTTTTCAAAAACCTCTTCACCTCTACTCTCATACTTGGCCAATAGTATGAACTGTTCAATTGTGAAAATGTCTTGTCATGGCCGAAATGTCCTGCCAAACCTCCACTGTGTTTTTCCTTCAATGAATTTTCCCTCATCGAGCACCTTGGTATGCACAATTGGAAACCTTTAAACATCAATCCATATTGAATCATGTACTCTGTCCACTGGCTTTTGTCTCCGAGAAATGGATTTTCACATGCTTCATATGCTTCCTTAAAATCTAGATCATCACAATACATATCCTTAAGGTGTTCAAACCCCAAGGTCTTGACCTAAAATTCCTACAGAATCAAACATCTTTTTCTCAATGCATCAACAGCTTTGTTAGCATTACCAGGAATATGTTTAATGACAAAAGTGAAATTTTGCATAAACTCTATCCACTTAACATGTCTTTGGTTTAACTTATCTTGTATGGTTATGAATTGTAAAGCTTGGTTATCACTATACAAGACAAATTCCTTTGGAACAAGGTAGTGCCTTCATTTCTTCAAGGCTTGAATTATGGCATAAAATTATTTGTCATATGTGGAGTACCTTCCCTTAGTCTCATTCAACTTCTCACTGAAATATGCAATAGGCCTATTATTTTGGCTCAAAACTGCTCCAATTGAAACTCCACTCGCATCACACCTTACATGAAATGTTTTCTCGAAATTTGGCAAGACTAGAATTGGTCGTTCTATTATCTCCTCCTTCAATATATTGAAACTTTCCTCAACTTATTTTGTCCATTTAAAATACTTGTCTCTCTTCTTCATTGTATCCATCATTGGTGCACAAATTCCACTGAAATTCCTGATGAACTTCCTATAGAAACTGGCTAATCCATGGAATCTTCTCACTTCAAACATACTCCTTGGTGATGGCCATTATTTGATTTCTCTGACCTTCTCGGGATCCATCTTCAATTCATTCGAAGAGATAAAAAAACCCAAGTAAATGAGTTATGTCTTCATAAAAGAGGATTTCTTCAGATTTATCAATAGCTTCTCCTGATGTAGTCTCCTCATCATTAATTCCAGGTGTCTCAAATGCTCTTCTTCAATTTTATTGAAGGCCAGTATATCATCCAGATAGACAATCACAAACTTACCAATGAAATCCTTCAATACTTCATTCATCAGTATCATAAAATTACTTGGGTCATTTGTTAAGCCAAATGGCATAACAAGCCACTCATACAACCCTTCATTTGTCTTAAAGGTTGCCTTCCACTCATCACCTTCTCTCATTCTTATATGGTGATATCCACTTTTCAAATCTATCTTTGAAAAAACAATTGCTCCACTTAAGAAATCCATTAAGTCATCCATCCTAGCCAAAGGAAATTTGTACCTAATGATGATATTGTTTATGGATCTTGAGTCTGTACACATTCTCCATTCTCCATCCTTCTTTGGACTCAACACAGTTGGTACTGCGCATGGACTCAAGATTTCTCTAACCAAACCCTTGTCCAATAATTCTTGGACTTGTTTCTTTACCTCCTCATTCTCTTGAGGTGTCAATCTGTATGTTTCTTTGTTCGGAATACTTTCTCCTAATATCAATTCAATATGATGCATGATACTTCTAATAGGTGGCAATGAGTTAGGAAACTCATCCACTACTATGTCATCGAAATTATCCAACGACTCCTAAACTTCTTTGGGAAAATCAACCATGGAATTACTTGCAAGGACCACTCTGGGTTTCCTCACCACAACAAACTGCATCTCCTGTTCCTTCTTAACTTCACTCAGGAGTTCCTTCCCACTCATGAGAAGTATGCTTGTGTTGGATTCTTCTTTTACTTTCTTCTCCTCTATTGGCACCAACATGTGTGTACTACCATTCTTTTCCAAAGTGAAAGTGTTCTTTCTCCCATCATGAATGACATTCCTGTCAAACTGCCATGGTCTTCCCAACAAAATATGACAAACATCCATGGGAATTACATCACACATAATCTCATCTCTATATCCACCTATTTTAAATTCAACAAGGCATTGTTTAGTTACCATTACCTGGTGTCCTTTATGCAACCGTGAGACCTTATATGGATTTGCATGTGCAATTGTCTACAACTCCAATTTCTCTGCCATCTCTGTTGATACTAGATTATCAGTGCTCCCACTATCAATTATCACCTTGCATACTATGTCTTTAGTCTTGCAAGTTGTCCTGAACAAACTTTTCCTCTGCACTGGTTTTTCAACTTCTGGTTCTAGCTTCAAGAGAACCTTCATCAGCATCAAAGATTTTCCATCGTCTGCACCTTCTACTTCAACATTCCTTTTCTATGCTTTGAAATGTGAGCTTCACCTCCTCTTTATTTCTTTTTCTCGGGATATTCCCAAGACTTGTGTCCTGGTTTTCCACAAGTATAACATATTATCTATCTTCCTCTACTTCTTCCTCTCCCTCTGGAAAAATAATTTCTTCCACCACGTTGTCTCCCTCTGGAGCTTCCTCCTATTTCTGAGTGACTATGGGTTTTCTCATCCTCACCCTTGGGCTTCTGTGCCTTATCATGGGCAACTCCTTTACCTCTGCCTCGTTGGATTTGTTTTCTGGCCAACTTCTCCTCTGCTTTCAGTGCATATTGATATGCCTCCTCTACTGTCCTCATCGACATCATGGTGATTTCATCCTAGATTTCATATCTCATTCCATTTATGTACCTGGAAAATTTCTCTTCATCTCTTTCCCTCTGTCCAGTCCTGATGTTCAGCTTGTAAAACTCGTTTGTGTACTCTTTCACTGTCATTCCTTTCTGTCTCAGGTTTTGCATCCTCCTGAAAAGATTTCTCTGATAATTCTTGGGCATGAACTTAGCCTTCAGCTTGGCTACCATTATATCCCAACTCTTAATCTTTTTCTTACCTTTGCTTTGTCTATCAGCCTTCAGTTCGTCCCACCATAGTGTTGCATGTCCTTTCAGTCTGGTGACAACATGTCTCACCTTCTTGTCCTCAACGACATCTTCATAATCAAAATACTTGTCCATGGGCCTTATCTAGTCCAACAACTCTTTAACATCCAAATTGACTTCATACATTGGGATGTCTGTGTTTTCTCTAGCTCCCAACTTCACAACAACTTTCAGTAAGCATTATTTGGCAGCATCTCCCCCTGCAGGTTCTTCAACCTCTGTATTTTCACTTTCTGCCTCACTGACGTCTCCAGTGTCAGGTGATCTCCTCTGCACTGCTTACATCGCTTCCAACCTTGCATGCATTTCTCTCATTTCCCTTTCGATAAATCGATTGGCTACAGGTGGCTCCACGCATCTTCTCGGTGGCATTGTGATGACTGGTTCTCACACACAGAGTACAATTTTGAGTTCCTTTAGGCTCTAATACCACTTGACGCAGACCCCCCTAGTCTCCCTCGTTCCTTCTTGATTTCTTGGTCAAGGATCGTTAATTATTCTCGAGCTGGATCAGCTCCTCGGGACCTTGTTGGTCTCAAACTCAAACAAACACAGGCCCCATTATCACCCTTAGGATTTTCACATTCACGATCTGGCCATTATCGATTTGTCCGTCGATCGACAATTCACCGATTTTGCAGGTTGCCAACGTGCTCGCTCTTTATCAGAGAGCTTTGTCCCTGTAATCTGAAAAGTGCTCACCCAAATCTCCTTTAAATCGTGGTCATTGATCCCCTGTCCCGATGAGATCAATGACGCTATTAAATAGCGGGCTGCGAACTAGCACGTCCGCTAATTTTTCCTCCACTCCCTGCAATGATTCCTCACCGTCGATTTTTCCATTCTCAGATCGACGGTCATCCACGAGTCCTGCTCTCATAGCNTCATTGATCTCATCGGGACAGGGGATCAATGACGCTATTAAATAGCGGGCTGCGAACTAGCACGTCCGCTAATTTTTCCTCCACTCCCTGCAATGATTCCTCACCGTCGATTTTTCCATTCTCAGATCGACGGTCATCCACGAGTCCTGCTCTCATAGCACCTTTTTTTCAAATCTCACACTGATAGGCACTGGATCCTTCCTCGTCTGTGACCTTGGGTTGTGACCCAAGGCTTAACCTCCTGGCGCTTCGTAACTTTGGAACCTTCAGTCAGGACCAGATCAACGGTCCTCGTCCTCCTTCACGATCAACGATCGAGATCCACTTCGGGACTCCGTGCTTCAAGAGTTTAGCACTTTCGATCTCTGCTTTTCCTCGGAGTATTCCGTACCCAAAGTTCTAGATCTAGCACCTTGCATCCACCTCAAATCAACGGCTCTAGTCCACTTCGGGACTTCGGCCTTTGGATGTCTCAATTCCTCTATGCCCACTTTCTCCCAGAACGCTTTCACCTAGAGTTCATGATCTGTCGACGTGTGTACTTCCGCAGATCGACAACTACGATTGACTTCAGCTCTTCAGGATTCAAGAGTTTTAAACTCTCCACACTTGATTCCTCCCAAAGTACTTCCACCTGAAGCATACGATCTGTCGACGCATGTCCTTCTGGATCCGATGGCCACTATCCACTTTAGCTCTTTGGGCTTCAGGAGTTTCAAACTCTCTACACTCGTTCCTCCCGGAGTGGTTTCACCCGAAGATGATGGATTTCCTCCACGCGTCCCTTTGGATATAACGGTATAGATCTTCTCCTCCCACATTGACTTTATTTTGGAGCGTTAGGCCTTCGAACTTCTGGATCTCTTGCCACGTGCTCTCCGCAATGGACAGTTGCGATATGCTTCGACCTTCGAGGCTTCGGGAGTTTGTCACACTCCACGCTTTGAATCCTTTGAAGTGAATTTTCCCGAAGTCTCATATCTCTCGACACTTATCTCCTAGCAACCAATGACCTGGATCTACTTCGGCCTTTGGCTCTTCGGCGATTTCGTTTCTCCTTGTCCACAAAACTTCTGAAGTGCTTTCGCTCCGTAGTTGTGGATCTCACACCACCTGTCCCTCTGTTGATGATGGACGGTCCTAGGCCTCTTCGGCACTTCAGTGAATCCTCGCTCCTATGTGCACGCAAAGACTTAAACCTCATGCACTTTGCCTAGATCCAATGATCTGGAACGATCCCTCTCTCTCCTCGACGGATCTTAGCCAATGACTCGTGAAACCTTCAGAGCTTCACTCATTTTGAAGATTTCTCTCCACTATCTCTCTTGAGATTTATCTCTCGGACCCTTTGGCTCCTCAAAGGGTTTTCTTCGACACTTAGTCAAACTTCCAATCTGTGCACTCCTTGCAACAGATTCCTACTCAAGACTTAACTTCTTGCAGGTGACTGTGCACACTTTGCAGCAGTCCCTTTGCACTCTTTGCAATGGAAGTTTCACGCTATCTCTTCTGAGCTTCTAAGTCGAAACAAACTATGTCAACGCACTCCTTGTGGACTGTATGCACACCTTACATGAGCTCAATGAAGAGAAACAATTTGAAACTTATTCCAATACTCCACAGTATCATATGTTCAACAACATAATTTATTCATTCATGAAAACGGAAAATAACAGGGAAACTGTAAATAGTAGCAACACCATGCATTGGGTCAATATCCCTCTGTTATATTCCTTCGAATGTAAATGGATACAACCTGATAAAAAAAACTTACATTCAGTAACAACTATCTCCTACTCTGCAGCTAACCTTATTCAGGTATTAAATGCACCTACTTATACAAGAGGTCCTCTCGGGTTTCCTCCAACTACCTACCTGATCGAAATTAAAATCTACAACTATTTAAGTCCTATTACATAAACGTCTGTGACAAGCAATTTAAGGAAAATCTTCAGATCCACGCCAAAATCAAATAATCTAAAGGACGATCTGATCTTTTCTGGTTTTGATGTGATCGTTCAACCTCCTCCCATTAACTTCTCTTATTCATCTTTTACTCAAAAGTTCTATGAGATACGCCATCTTTCAAAATTTAAAATTTTACTCAAAAGGCGCTCTAGGCGTTGTGTTGTCATCCCATGTGGCTTTAGTTGATGATGCTCCTGCATCAATCCCTCCTAGCTTCTCTCTTTGTTTCATGTGCATCGGGCACTTTCCTAGGGGGGTCCTAGGGGGAGCAGGATTTCCCCCTCCCCTGGTTATGCCGAGCATTCGAGGCAGCACCCCGCACCCCGAAATTGTTTTTGGACAATTTTTGCTATTTTAGCGTTTGTTTCTATTTTTAGAAGTTTTCTAAATTAATCTTGTATTAAGGGATTAGGTTTTTGCTAGCTGCGGAATACCTAAAATATTGTGTATATATTGTATAGTGAATGGTGGAATTAATATAATGAAGAGTTGAAAGGTGTGACACCAAGGAAGGTTAGATTTCTCCCAGTTAAGGGTTTCGAACGTAAATCTCTTTGTACTATGTGTATGAACCATTAATTAATTTATGTTTTGCTTAGAATCTGTATGCATTTCTTTACTTCACATGTTTAAAACTTACATGTGGTATGGTTCTATTGGAAACATCGCAATTAATTAGGTGAAGAGCTAGATGGGATAGGTGTCCTTATATTCTAATCCACTTATGGTTGCATAGTATACTCAAAGTTCCTTAGGTCCTACTCTAACCTCCGATGTACATTTGGTTTAGACAATGATTATGAAGGGAAACGAACAAATTCGAGGTAAAAAGAAAAATAAGAAGAAAAATCTTAATTTTGGCTAAGGGCCTGCAATAAATATTGGCACAAATATTTTTTTTGTGGGAAAAAAGGTGAAGAAGGTGAAATTTCCTTGCAAGATTTGTAAGGGAGACCATCTTACTCACCAATGTCCTAAATTGGAGGATGTTTAGCGATGGATGGTCCAATGGGAAGCTCAATACCCACCCGTTGTGTTTATTAATCTCGTCCCTCCACAAATGCAACAAATGGTCATTGGAAATCATAGAAACCCTGCACCTCTGCAAAGGAACAATCATGGTGCCCCTTCACAAGGGGGTAGCAAATCGAACACCAATATATATGTGTGTATGTGTGAGAGAGAAAGATAAAGATGTGAATGTCCATACTTATGCTTGTGATTACAATGCTCTTAGTGTTAGATTGACTAAAAATAATGCATTTGTGTCATAAGTGAATAACCCTCTTCAAATAAAGAAACCATTGATTAATATGATGCCTTGCACTTCAAGGGGTCTTTTGTGAAGTTATGTGCATAACACAAATTCCCAAACAACCTAAAATTACAACATTGTTGAGGATTTAACTTAGACACATTTTGCCATGTCTATGTTGGAATTTCTTCACATCTACTCACCATAGAGAAAGACCTTATTGAACACCATTGGTAGGATCAACCCTTTAGATACTTATTTGATAACATTTGACCTTGATCAATCGAAACCTAAGCTTCCCCATCATGTCGCTTTTTAGATCAAAGTATATTCACACATCACAATCCAAACTATGTGTGCAACTTGACAAATTTAATATTTATCCAAAATATGTGTGAAACTTGCCAAATTTAATATTTATTCAAAATATGTGTGCACCATGCCAAATTTAACATTACTAAATGGATTCCATCCACAATACCGGTGCATGTGAAATTTGTCCTCATGGACGTATAATGTTCAAATATATGTACCAAGTGAAATTGGTTGTTCAAGATATCTTAATAATAAAATAAAATTTAAAATGTCAAATACACGTAGATAACATTATATTTAAAATCATGTATGTAAATATTGAAACTATCACGAACACCACTAACATCAAATTTGTGTTAGATTTTTTAATGCGAGGGTTCACCTTTCAAGATTTATTGTAGACAACGCCCACACATAAAATATTGTTCCATCAACAAATCTTTTATAATTTATAATATATTTAGTAATATAGAGAAAGTTAATTTTTTAACTATTTTAAATTACAAATTTGGTAAGTATGTTTTGTTATGATTTAAATTTTGTGTATTTATTTTTAAGAACTGTATTGATTTGGAAAAAATATATTTTTAAGAATTGTATTCATTTCAAAATTAAAAATTAATTTAAAAGTTAAAAATTTAATTGGAATTTTAATTTTTTTATTATAAAAAAATTTACTATAAAATCAAATAATTCTTATCAATTTTATATTATAAATTATTTTAATATTTTTTTTTTAATTTTAAAATAATTTTTTAAAATCTCTTACCAATTTTATATTACAATTTTTTTAATAAATTTTCTTTTTAGATTTTAATCTAATTTATTAAAATAAAATTTCAATAATAAACATATTTAATCATGAAAAACTTTTTATACTATCTAAAACATAATTACTATGGAAAACTTTTTTCCATAATAATAATTGATTTTTATTTTTAATTAAAAATATTGTAATTAATTTATTTGTTCTTATACATGTATTTATATAAAAACATGTATTCTTATATAGTTGGTAGATTTTATCAGTAAAAATCGTTGAGTGGAGAGGAGTTTGATGTACCTTAAAAATAGATTATTTTTATTTTATGTTTGGAGGAATCAACAACTAGTTGGGCACACGTGGCCGTGGATAATCCAACTGCTACCACTA
>SNQJ01S0094636.1:59466-82396 GCA_010110895.2 Picea sitchensis | reverse complement strand
CTAGGCGTTGTGTTGTCATCCCATGTGGCTTTAGTTGATGATGCTCCTGCATCAATCCCTCCTAGCTTCTCTCTTTGTTTCATGTGCATCGGGCACTTTCCTAGGGGGGTCCTAGGGGGAGCAGGATTTCCCCCTCCCCTGGTTATGCCGAGCATTCGAGGCAGCACCCCGCACCCCGAAATTGTTTTTGGACAATTTTTGCTATTTTAGCGTTTGTTTCTATTTTTAGAAGTTTTCTAAATTAATCTTGTATTAAGGGATTAGGTTTTTGCTAGCTGCGGAATACCTAAAATATTGTGTATATATTGTATAGTGAATGGTGGAATTAATATAATGAAGAGTTGAAAGGTGTGACACCAAGGAAGGTTAGATTTCTCCCAGTTAAGGGTTTCGAACGTAAATCTCTTTGTACTATGTGTATGAACCATTAATTAATTTATGTTTTGCTTAGAATCTGTATGCATTTCTTTACTTCACATGTTTAAAACTTACATGTGGTATGGTTCTATTGGAAACATCGCAATTAATTAGGTGAAGAGCTAGATGGGATAGGTGTCCTTATATTCTAATCCACTTATGGTTGCATAGTATACTCAAAGTTCCTTAGGTCCTACTCTAACCTCCGATGTACATTTGGTTTAGACAATGATTATGAAGGGAAACGAACAAATTCGAGGTAAAAAGAAAAATAAGAAGAAAAATCTTAATTTTGGCTAAGGGCCTGCAATAAATATTGGCACAAATATTTTTTTTGTGGGAAAAAAGGTGAAGAAGGTGAAATTTCCTTGCAAGATTTGTAAGGGAGACCATCTTACTCACCAATGTCCTAAATTGGAGGATGTTTAGCGATGGATGGTCCAATGGGAAGCTCAATACCCACCCGTTGTGTTTATTAATCTCGTCCCTCCACAAATGCAACAAATGGTCATTGGAAATCATAGAAACCCTGCACCTCTGCAAAGGAACAATCATGGTGCCCCTTCACAAGGGGGTAGCAAATCGAACACCAATATATATGTGTGTATGTGTGAGAGAGAAAGATAAAGATGTGAATGTCCATACTTATGCTTGTGATTACAATGCTCTTAGTGTTAGATTGACTAAAAATAATGCATTTGTGTCATAAGTGAATAACCCTCTTCAAATAAAGAAACCATTGATTAATATGATGCCTTGCACTTCAAGGGGTCTTTTGTGAAGTTATGTGCATAACACAAATTCCCAAACAACCTAAAATTACAACATTGTTGAGGATTTAACTTAGACACATTTTGCCATGTCTATGTTGGAATTTCTTCACATCTACTCACCATAGAGAAAGACCTTATTGAACACCATTGGTAGGATCAACCCTTTAGATACTTATTTGATAACATTTGACCTTGATCAATCGAAACCTAAGCTTCCCCATCATGTCGCTTTTTAGATCAAAGTATATTCACACATCACAATCCAAACTATGTGTGCAACTTGACAAATTTAATATTTATCCAAAATATGTGTGAAACTTGCCAAATTTAATATTTATTCAAAATATGTGTGCACCATGCCAAATTTAACATTACTAAATGGATTCCATCCACAATACCGGTGCATGTGAAATTTGTCCTCATGGACGTATAATGTTCAAATATATGTACCAAGTGAAATTGGTTGTTCAAGATATCTTAATAATAAAATAAAATTTAAAATGTCAAATACACGTAGATAACATTATATTTAAAATCATGTATGTAAATATTGAAACTATCACGAACACCACTAACATCAAATTTGTGTTAGATTTTTTAATGCGAGGGTTCACCTTTCAAGATTTATTGTAGACAACGCCCACACATAAAATATTGTTCCATCAACAAATCTTTTATAATTTATAATATATTTAGTAATATAGAGAAAGTTAATTTTTTAACTATTTTAAATTACAAATTTGGTAAGTATGTTTTGTTATGATTTAAATTTTGTGTATTTATTTTTAAGAACTGTATTGATTTGGAAAAAATATATTTTTAAGAATTGTATTCATTTCAAAATTAAAAATTAATTTAAAAGTTAAAAATTTAATTGGAATTTTAATTTTTTTATTATAAAAAAATTTACTATAAAATCAAATAATTCTTATCAATTTTATATTATAAATTATTTTAATATTTTTTTTTTAATTTTAAAATAATTTTTTAAAATCTCTTACCAATTTTATATTACAATTTTTTTAATAAATTTTCTTTTTAGATTTTAATCTAATTTATTAAAATAAAATTTCAATAATAAACATATTTAATCATGAAAAACTTTTTATACTATCTAAAACATAATTACTATGGAAAACTTTTTTCCATAATAATAATTGATTTTTATTTTTAATTAAAAATATTGTAATTAATTTATTTGTTCTTATACATGTATTTATATAAAAACATGTATTCTTATATAGTTGGTAGATTTTATCAGTAAAAATCGTTGAGTGGAGAGGAGTTTGATGTACCTTAAAAATAGATTATTTTTATTTTATGTTTGGAGGAATCAACAACTAGTTGGGCACACGTGGCCGTGGATAATCCAACTGCTACCACTATAACCTCCAGGTGTGCCCACGATGCCCCTTACGTGACACAACATTGTAAGCCCGGAGGAGTTGAACTCGAAACCTCATGGAACTTCATTTTCACGACACTTCCAATTGAACTACCCCGGGAGCAAAAATAGATTATTATTATTATTATAAGAAAAAAATTATTTATTTTTATAATATATTTATATAAGTAAAATTTAATATTATTAAAAATGAATTAAAATTTAATATTATTAGAAATTAATATATTTTATTTTAGGTTGACATTTTATTTTGTAAGTAGATTAGTTATTTGGAATTTTTATATTAAATTTAAAGAGCCACCAAATTTTCATATTAAATTCAAAGAAGGATTACTTTAGTGGAATAATACACTCAAGATTTTGGGCTATCCCATCTAACATATATATGTATTTGTTTGGATAATGTTTAACTTATTAACAACTTATTGATTTATTATAATTAAATAAGTGAGGGATTTCAAAATAGATTATGTTATTTTACTCAATTTTAATTCATTTCATCATGGTGGATAACTTTTAAAATATTTTTAGGATAAAATAATTGAGCTTGATTCTTGGTTTATTCCATTTCAATTCATTTGAACATGGTTGATTACCAATAAACATATTATTAGAAAACATATAAGATTTTGTTTTAGATAAAATGATGGAATTTATCCTATAATTTGAAAAATGAAATAAATAAATACAATATAATATGTATAAGGTAATATTGATGGAGGGATTGTGGCTAGGGAAATCCTAGCCACAATCTAGTTTTTCTTTTCTCCTTTCCAACTTATAGGTTTGTGCTTGGGCTTTTACTTGAGGTGGCCTCTGCATCGTTTTTCTCCCTCGCTCTGGTTCCTGTATGTGGATCTGGATCTGATTTTTTTTATGCTATGGTGAATTTGTTCGGTTTCTTCTCTTAGCTTCTCTACTGTGGATGCTTGGCGGCTCAGCTTGGGTTCCTAGTGCCTTCACGGTATGGAGGGTTTGGGATGGGCTAGGTGTCTTTAGCTCCATACCCTTCCCTCTTTTCTTTAGTTTTAATCTTTTTGATATAACCATGGTTAGCGGCCTCCTCCAGTTCTTTTTGGAGCCATATCTTTATGGGGCTCCTCCCCATCCCTTGCGGGCCTTCTTCTAGATCAACCTCCTTGTTGCAGGATCATTGTCAAGGTTTGATGCATACCCTTGATGTTTGGCACTGGTTTCAAATATTTTTAGCCGAGTTCTGATATTGCATCCGGTGGGTCAGATAATTCTTGGAATCTCTCTTCCCTTTGAGGGGTATGTATGCCACTTAGACCTGGTTCGTCCCATTGCTGGTATATCTTGGTTGGTTTGCTCACTCTCGGCAGGGATTTCTTGGGGGTTAGTTCCCTGCAGTCTGTGGTCCTCTTCTCTTTTTTTTTGGTATGTTTAGGGTTTGATGTATACACAAATCGGTGTTTTTGGTGTGTGGTTTCTATACCTCTCTGACATGTTCCATCCAGTTTTTTGGTATGTTCAGGGTTTGATGTATACACAGATCGATGCTTTTGGTGTGTGGTTTCTATACCTCTCTGACCTGGTCCGTCCAGTTTCTATAGTTTCTTTTTTAATTGTTTCTCTCGACGCCTTTCTCTTGTGGTGGGGGCTTTGTTCCTTAGTTGTTCTCTGCTCCATTATTGGATTACTGTATTGTCCTTTTGATTTCTGATGCTTTGAGGAGGTACTCTCTCATAGGGTTTTTAGCCTTGTTTTTTTTGGATCTTTTTATCCAAGGTTAAGAGATGTGTTTAAAAACACATACAAAATGTAATTTCGTTCTCTTCAAATGAATAATTTTTATTTTTTTTTCATAGAGAAAAAAAGAGAGTAATACTTACCTTTCAAAATTAATTGCTTCTAATTTATTGTAGACAACCTCCACACATAAAATATTATTTCATTCAATATTACTTGCTTCTAATTTATTGTAGACAACCTCCACACACAAAATATTATTTCATTAACAAATCTTTTAGAACTTATAATATATTTATCATAGAGGAAGTTCTTTTTTTTTATTATTTTTTAAATTAAATTTAGTAAGTATGTTTTAATATGATTTAAGTTTTGTCTGAATTTTATTCCATTCAAAATTAATTTTTTTATTGAAATTTCAGATTAATAAGAATTTTGATTTTTTTTTATCATAAAAAAAATTATTATAAAATTAAATAGTTTTTTAATCATTTTTATATTATAATGTTTTTTAAAACCATTTTTTAATTTTGAAATAAATTAATAAAATGGGATTTCAATGATGATGGAAAATTTCTTTGGCATCTAACAATGAGAGATTTTTTTAATTATAATAGTGATTTTAATTTTTTTAATATTTTTTTAATTAAAAATATTGTAATCAATTTATGTTTTCATACTCATAAATTTATATGAGTAAAATTTATTGTTAATAAAAATTAATATATTTCATATTAAGATGATATTTTACCTTAAGTAGATTGGTTGGTTAGAATTTTCATATTAAATTTAAAGAGTCATTACTTTGACTTCATAATAATACATAGTAGAATAATACAATCGAAGTATTTGGTCATCCATCTAATAAATAAATAAATATATGTTTGGATAATGTTTAACTTATTAACAAATTATTGATTTATAATTGGATTTCAAAATAGATTAGGTCACTCTACTCAATTTTAATTCATTTCATCCTATAACTGATAGGAGTTTTTTGAGATACAATAATTTGAGTTTAATTGTTGGTCCAATTTATTTGAACATGGTTGATGACTTATAAACATATTATTAAAGGATATATAAAAAAGAACATGATTGATGACTAATAAACATATTATTAGAGTATATATATATAAAAGAACATGATTGATGACTAATAAACATATTATTAGAGTATATATATAAAAAAAAAAACATGATTGATGACTGATAAATATATTATTAGAGTATATATAAAAAATAAAAAATAAAAGAATAAGATTTATTTTAAAATTTGAGAAATCAAATAAATAAATATAGTATAATATGTATAAGGTAATACTCACTTTTCAAGATTGCTTGCTTATAATTTATTATAGACAATGCTTACACATGAAAGATAATTAATCTAGTTAATATTAATTATATTGTGAGCTAGTGAGGTTGGCCCTGTTGTGCCAATAGACACTTATGTTGACAGTTCCAGTCTAGTATAAGTAAAGGTAAATTCCCCATTGAGGAAACATATCTTTCAAGTGAGTTTGCAAATTTCAGCAAGTACATCTTCTTGGGAAAAGTGTGCACCTCTCTTGGGCGCTAGTCTTCTAGGATTTTAACACCCTATTGTGTGCTAGGTTTTATTGGTGGTGAACGTCTCTCTCTTGAAGAATATAGCAAAGGATTTTGGTTGGGTTTTCTTCCCTTGTTGAGAAGGGTTTCCTAGGATACTTCTTATGTTCTTGTGCATGGTGTTTCTTCTTATGATCTTGGTTGCTGCAACTTTATTGGTTATGGTTAAATCATAAAAATGGAATGAACTTCTGTGCACCTCCACCAAGCTTCAGATTGCATTTCTGAGCATTTTGACTTTTTGGCCCTAGGGTTTCTAGGGTTTCACTAAATTCTGCAGAAATTTCAGTATTAGGGTTTCTACAACTCATTGAAGGAGCTCTTCATCTCACCAGTGTTTTCCCATATTTCAAAGGCTTATTGTTGGGAGTCATAAGTCCAACAAAACCTAAAAGTGTTAGCCTAGCCTAGCCGTTAGGTTTTCTAGCCCAGTTGACAAAGGGTTGTGAAGAATCTAAAATTATGATGAACACAACTATGATGGAAGTTAAGCTTGATGGATTAAGAAACTTCAAATTTCCGAAAGAAAAGACTTCAAAGGAAGACTTATTGTGGGTGATACAAAAAGGTGTCACTATGACATAGCTCCTTCATGAAGAAGTCAAGAGGACAAAGATCATCCAGGAGCCATTGGAGAAATCATATCAGCACCCTGAGGCATGCACTTGTATATATATTATTTGTATAATTTTCATGAGGGGAATTGCAAGAGGAAGGAACCTTTTGCTGAAGTCATGGATCCAGAGGGATCTCGGTGCATTTAGAAGAACAACAAACTCAAAGTGAAGACTCCAGGTTTGATTGTTGTAATTGTAATTCCTCTAACCTATATTTCTAAAGTTTTCTACATTACAAGTAGGTGTTGTAGTTGTGACAACAATCCTTAAATTGTTTTAATTCTAGAGATACACTCATTATTCCCCTTTAGGAGATATTCTTATTTTGGTTCCTCTTGTTTTCTTGTTCTGGATAGGTTAACAACAAAGGAAGATGTTTATCCTTTAGAGGGAGCCACTTGACTCAAAGGGAGTCAAAACTATTTGAGAAAGAGGAAGAATAGAACCATCATTAGGGAAACCAATGCAATAATACATGATTGGAATCTTTCTATGATTCTATGGGCAGAAGCATGCATGGCACTGTATATGTTCAAAAAAAGAGTCTTCACCACACTTTGAAAAACATAACTCCTGAAGAAGCCTTCACCAGAGTGAAGCCTGAGATTGAATACTTCATGATATTTCAGTGCCCAGTGTATTTTCATGTACCCAAATAGAAGAAGTCCAAGCCAGACCCTTCAGGGAGAAAGGATACGTTTATGGGATAACAATGAATCTTCAAAGAAATTCCATATCGAAATCCCCGGTCAGAGACAGATTGAGACAAGAAAATATGTTTTCCTTGAAGAAGATATAGGTTTTCAAAGATCTAGAGAATCTCATATGGATATTGACAGTGAGACAATGCCTTCTCCCCCTTCAAAAATTCAAAGGGAGACAAACATTATTCCAGTTGATCCAGTTGCTCCAGTTGATATGTTCAGAGATATTGCAGTAGGGCACAAAAGGTCTTCCTAGGCTCACTCTGCAGGATGCAGAGAAACATACAAGCCTCTCAAGGCACATCCCGAGAGAACAAAGAGATTTTTCAAGCTACTCTTCAACCATGATCCACATCATTGATTCTGAGTCTTCTTTTCATAGAGAAGCAACAAGAGAACAAGTATGGAAAGATGCCATAACAGAAGAATACCAGTATATCTTAAAAGAATGATGTATAATATATTGTTCAGAGACCAAAAGGAAAGTCTGTGATGACTTTCAAGTGAATCTATAAGATCAAGCATGCAACTGATAGGAGTGTCGAGAAATACAAAGTGAGATCTATAGCCATAGGTTTCTCACAAATAGAGGGAGTTGTCTATGATGAGACACTTGATCCAGTAAACCTGATACACCTCCATCCGTATTACCATCCATGATTTGGAAACTATATCATATGGATGGATTCTTGATGAGTTTGGGTTTCAGCAAAAGTGTTGTTGATCCAAACCTATATTATTACAGTGTTGGTGACGAGAGCCTGATTTTGATGACTTTTCAAAGCCTTGTTGTTATATATAAACAAGCCTTGACTTCTGATTTCAAGATGAAGGATATGAGTATGATGCACCACTTCTTGGGACAAGAAGTATGACAAAGGACCGATGGGATTTTTCCTAAGTGAAGGAAAACATACAGTAGGAATATTAAAAGAAGTTCAGTATGACAGGATGCAAACCACCATGATGGATTTGAAGAAAATGATGATGATTTAAATGAGATTGATCCACAACTGATTGGATCATTGATGTATCTGGTTAACACTAGAACTAATTCATGTTATGCATTGAATGTACTTAGTCAATCCATGAGTCAGTCGAGAGAGACTCACTGGATGGAAGTAAAGCATGTATTGAGATATATATATGAGGTACAGTTGGATATGGCCTGATATATGCCTCTAGTGTGAACTTGAGTTTGTAGGATATGTCGATACAGATTGAGCAGAGAGTATAGTGGACCAGAAGAGCACATCCATTTGTTTTCTTACCATGAATTTTTCCATGATTTCCTGATGCAACAAGAAAAAAAAATTGTGGCCTTGAGTACCAAAAAAGCATAGTATATAGCATCGAGTGTACGAAGCCATATGGCTTCACAAGCTTTTGACATATTTACTTGACCATGAGATGGATCCTATGATGATAACCAAGAGCCGTGTGTAAAGCTCCTTGAGAACCCAGTGTTTCCTGATGGATCGAAACATGATGAGATGAAATATCCTTATATCAGATATATGATGCAAAGGAAAATCGTACACATGCAATACCTTCCTACACATGAGCATAGTGTAGACATCTTCACCAAACTAACTTGGTGAAGAATGCCTCCCTAGTTGAGAGGGAGTGCTGATGACTCCAGCCAAGACAAAGTTCAAAGTACATTTGTATGAGACTTGGCATGATGAAGAATGCCTCCCTAGATGAGAAGGAGTGTTGATGATTGCAACTATGTGATACATTCTCCAGCTTACAAACCTGAGAGATGTTGATCATTGCAGATATGTGAGACATTCTCCATCTTACAAACCTAAGAGAAATCCCCTAAGAGGGGTGTGTGGTTCCTATCTGAGACAGAGCTAGAACGTAGAGACGAACTCCTTAAAGAGAGTTGAGTAGAACTCCAGATGATTCTCCTGTGTAACGCATTGAGAAAAGAGATCCATTGAGTTGGACGTGCCTGTGGCTGAGGACAAGGTGAACGTGTGAAATCCCAAAGTGTTGGGTGCATCGTCATGAGAAAACAAATTAAGATGATGTATTATCCTCCTCTGAGCAAAAGAGTTGATGAGAAACTTCATATGACTCTCCTGTGTAATGCAATGGGAAAGAAGATATGTTGAGTGGACGTTCCTGTGGATGAGCACAGGTGAACGTGATCCTAGTGGCTGAGCACTGGTGAAGAAGTGGTTCTTCTGTGTAATGTAGTGAGCCAGAGATATGGACATCCCTATGGATTTTACCCTAGTGGATGAGCACTAGTGGGTGTACAATATCCCTTGCTATATTGTTCAAGAGCTAGACCTGCCCGTTGCCCTAATTGTAATGCAAAGGGTACAAGTCGACCCCATCTTAATGTGATTATTAATTAATGTAAAAGATAATTAATCTAGTTAATATTAATTATATTGTGAGCTAGTGAGGTCGACCCTATTGTGCCAATAGACACTTCTATTGGCAAGTCTAGTCTAGTATAAGTAATGGTAAATTCCTCATTGAGGAAACATATCTTTCAAGTGAGTTTGCAAATTTCAGCAAGTACATCCTTTTGGGAAAAGTGCGCACCTCTCTTGGGCACTAGTATTATAGGGTTTGAGCACCCTCTTGTGTGCTAGGTTTTATTGGTGGCGAAGGTCTTTCTCTTGAAGAATATAGAAAAGGATTTTGGTTGGGTTTTCTTCTCTTGTTGAGAAGGGTTTCCCAGGATACTTGTTATGTTCTTGTGCATGGTGTTTCTTCTTGTGATCTTGGTTGCTGCAACTTTATTGGTTATGATTAAATGATAAAAATATAATTTTATTCATGTTTAACCTTGCTTGTTGAAAAATCAACAAAAAAATTGATTGGAATTTCAAATTAATAAGAATTTTTGTTTTTTATTATAAAAAAAATCTATTATAAAATTAAATAACTTTTAACTAATTTATTTTTAAATTTTGAAATAGTTTAATAAAATGAGATTTCACTGATTATAACATTTGTCCATAGAAAATTTCTTGCACATCTAAAGCATATTCACAATAAAAAAATTTCAATTATAATAATGATTTGAAAAAAAAATAAAATTTATTTTTATTTAAAAATATTGTAATCAATTTATTTATTACAGTTTGAGTGGGCCTAATAGTTAAGAACATGTTTTTCCTCTTAAGAGATCACAAATTCAAATCTAGAAGAAATAGGTGTATTAGAAATTAATATATTTTATAATAGAATGATATTTTATTTTGTAAGTAGATTGGTTATTTGAAATTTTCATATTATATTTAAAAAGCCACCAAATTTTTATATATTAAATTTAAAGAACCATTACTTTGAACTTATAATAATAAATAACATTTGTCCATAGAAAATTTCTTGCACATCTAAAGCATATTCACAATGTGAAACCTTTTTTAATTATAATAATGATTTGAAAAAAAATAATATTTTATTTTTAATTAAAAATATTGTAATCAATTTATTTATTGATATACATGTGTTTATATGAATAAAATTTAATGTGGGTAGAAATTAATATATTTTATAATAGAATGATATTTAATTTTGTAAGTAAATTGGTTGTTTGAAATTTTCATATTAAATTTAAAAGCCACCAAATTTTTATATATTAAATTTAAAGAACAATTACTTTGACCTTATAATAATAAATAGTAGAATAATACACTCAAACTTTTGGACCATCTCATCTATATGTATAAACTTTTGGACCATCCCATTTATATGTATTTGTTTAATGTTTATCTTATTAACAAATTGTTAATTTATAATTGAATAAGTGAAGGATTTTAAAATAGATTATGTTATTTTACTCTATTTCGTTTTAATATGATGGATAATTAATCAAATATTTTTAAGATAAAACAATTAAGATTGGTTGTTGGCTTATTCGATTTCAATTTATTTGAACATGATTGATAACTAATAAACATTTATATGTATTTGTTTGAATGTTTAGCTTATTAACAAATTGTTAATTTATAATTGAATAAGTGAAGGATTTCAAAATAGATTATGTTATTCTACTCCATTTCATTTTAATATGATGGATAACTAATCAAATATTTTTAAGATAAAACAATTAAGATTGGTTGTTGGCTTATTCGATTTCAATTTATTTGAACATGATTGATAACTAATAAACATATTATTAGAGAATCTATAAGAAGCTTTTAAGATAAAAGAAGGAGTTTAGAATTTGAGAAATGAAATAAATAAATATAATATGTATATAAGGTAATATTTCTTTTTCAAGATTTTTTGTTTTTAATAATATATTTATCAATATAAAGGAAGTTAGTTTTTAGTTATTTTTTAAATTATAAATTTGGTAAGTATGTTTTTATTATGATTCAAGTTTTGTGGTCCATTAGATATAGTTTGATTAGTTGGGAGGAATGATTGTTACTCTCTCCACCCAAGTTTAATTTTTTGATTCTTTAAAAGTGACATGTTGTGCCTTTAAATGAGTCTATAAGTTGCAAACCACATGAAAAGAAAATTATTTAAGTTTTATGTATGTGAAAAGATATTTTTAAAAAAATTATTCAATTCAAAATTAACTTAAGAAGTTAAAAACTTGATTGGAATTTCAAATTAATAATATTTTGACCTTTTATCATAAAAAAAATTTACTTAAAAAATTAAATAACTCTTCATGATTGGTCGGAATAGCCTGGGTTTGGATCCGAAACGTCGACACTTTATTGACCAAACTGTGGCTATTCCGACCAATCATGAAAACTCCAACCACAAAAATATTTTTAATTAAATAACTCTTATCAATTTTATATTATAATTTTTTAATTTTTCTTTTTAAATTTTGAAATAGTTTAGTAAAATAAGATTTCAATGAGCATATTTGAGCATGGAAAAATTATTTCAACATATTCATATTCACATTTTGAGACTTTTTAACTATAATAATAGTTTTAAAAATTTTAATATTTTGTTTTTAATTAAAAATATTGTAATCAATTTATCTGTTGTTTGTTTGTTTATATACATGTATTTAAATTAGTAAAATTTAATATTAATAGAAATTAATATATTTTATAATAGGATGATATTTTATTTTGTAAGTAGTAAAATTTAATATTAATAGAAATTAACAATGCAACGCTACTACGTGGAACATATACTTACATATATAATATGTATTAAATCAAATTAACACATTTAATATGGAGTTATTGCCATCATACAGACTTAAATAGAATTAATAACAATTCATACATGCAGCGGAATACATGAAAACATACAAGCATCACAGACATGCATTTTAATTGAATTAAACACATAATGATACTTATGTTTGAAACTGGAGTAACTCCACCAACTGCGTTCAGACCTTCCACAAACCTCCTAGCCTTAGACCGCGTTGCTCATCACTCTCAGCAGTATGTCACCCCTGAGCTGGGACTAAGCTCCATCGGGCAAGGGAATCCTAGGCTAGGCAAGGTCAACAGGAAGACACACAGTTTATGAGGATGGATTCTCTCCCAGGAGCCACTTATACCCACTACCCATAGACTCTCATTCCCCACATGCTTGTCCCACCCCAGGAGTATACACCTTCTCTATCAGTAGGAAAATCCTTCGGCTGCTAAACTTCCCTTGCCTTGGGCTTCAGCAACATTCCAGACCGGAATTCTCCGAGCTCTGTGGTAGCTATGGGACCCCTTCCATGAGTTCTCACTTCCTCCGCGCACTCTCTCACCTGGAGAGAGTCGCCCACAGGCCTGACAACCTACCACTTCAACCACAACAACCTCCCTCACCTGGAGAGAGTCTTGCACACAGGCCTGGCAACCTGTTTCTTCAACTCCGTTCCAGCACAAGGATGACAAAAGATGGCTCAGCAAGGAACAAATCACGGTAACAAATAACACTCATCCAAGGGACTGTGTGGGCACAACAACCCACAGTTATAACACACCCGACATAGACAATTATAGTATGCTCAGGTTTCACAGAAGACAACAACCCAAACGATTAAGCACGAACTCAGATTTGCAGTGTGGATACATAGGGTTCACAGGACACATAGGAGACACGACTCAGTCCACGAGTTTCATGATGCGTGACAAGAAAATTATGCAGAGGTCAATGATGGAGGCCAAACGCAGAGACCAGACAAAATTCATGGGAATACATCGGTTGGCTTCATAGTTCTTGTTTTCAGAGCTGCGTGAGGTAGGTAGCGATTAGATGCAAAGGTAACATGGTTCAGACAACGGATGCCAAAATGGAGGAATAACCCCCATCACGACTCAATTCTTGGGTTAAATTGTATGTGCCTGGGCCGACACATGTCGCCCATGAAGTTACATGCACTCCATCAAGTATGTGTTCCCTTTTTCCAAGAACTTAGGATAAAGATGATACCTTTCACACCACTTTGGAATAATAATAAATTATTATTCATGGACTTAAGCCCTCAATATTAGCCCCTCTTCCAACCATTCATCCCCCTTTCCCTTACCTAGCTGAGCCTTATTATTACTATTATGGTAATGGTAATATTTCCCTTATTACTATGCATGACAATATTGTGATCACAATATGGTTCTTGAGTGCCAAGAAGTTACCTTGGTCGTGTTACGAAGCTTGGGAGGAGTAACGTTGTTGTAAAACCATGACAGAAGTGGTGTTGGGCCACAGAGTAATGTGGACCTTAGGATCTGTTCAGGAGAAGGAGAATCCTTCACAAACGTTAGATCTCGTAGTGTTACGAGGAAGTTAGCCGTGAATTCCTTTGGAAATCCATAGAGTAACAGAGTTTGTTCTGCGTCGTAGGATCTGTTGGGAAGGAAGAGAAATCCCTTATGACCGCAAGATCTGGGGAAGGTGCAGAGGAGTTAAACTGGAATCCCTTCGAACTTCGTGACTTCGGTGAAGTCTGATGCCAGGAACAAGAGAAGGGATGAAGTCCAAAACTCCAAAGGGATGTGGGATGGTGATGTCACTTGGTTTGACGTGGACACATGGGTTGTGCGCCATGTGTCAGTGGGTTTTGAACCCATGGAAGTTTGAAATGCCATATGGAACATGACGTGTGACACCCATCTGATTGGGCCATGAGTCAGCTGCTAGTATTCTACCATGTGGAATTCCATATGTGCATGGTTAGTGGGGCCGAGGTTACGTAACAAAGTTAAGGGTTGGAGGACCCACACTGGCGTTAATCATGATACATCAAGATCAATGGTCAGGAGGCATTGCGGGGACCCAAGTTGCACGTGATTTAATTCTCCAAGGCGGTCCCCCAATCCAAACTGTGGTTTCACTGAGGGGTTACGTGTCAGCGTCAAAGGAATTGTGTGATGAAAGGAGGGTTACTCCAAATCACCATTGCATACCCCCGCAATTGGAAAACGTTAAGTGATGTGACATAATGAAATCATCAAAGGTGATTAGGAATGTTCAGAGATTAACAGTTTAGATGTGTGGATGCGATATCCTTCGATGCTCCAAAGTCTCAAAGACCCGAAGGCCCAGAAATTAGACACCTGAGGTTCCATAGTAAGTGTCAGTCGTCGGATGCTGAGTAGATTTGGACGGTTGATTCGCCCTACTTTGTGAGTTTGGTAATCCAGAACTCTGAGAGATTGTTGTGTGGTGCTTTGAAATATTTCGAAGCCAAAGGCATGAAGGCCTGAGTAAGCACTAATTGATATAGCTCTTGGTCACGACCCATGGTCGCGTGGGTTGGGGATTGAGAGAAAGGGGATAGTGCCTGAAAATGATTACAGAGCAGAGAAGATCTCGGAAAGAAAATGAAATCTGAACGTTTTCTTAAATCAGATTGGTTTGAATGCATAAATTGGTGAAGTATTGAATAAGTTTCAATTGTTTCTCTTCTTTGAGTTTTCGAGTGCAAGAAGTGCACATTGTTCGCAAGGAGTGATTTGATAGAGGTAAGTTAACCTCAGAGAATCTCAGGAGAGATACCATTGAAATTTCATCAACAGAAGTGCAAGGAGTGCACAAGAAGAACTCTGTGTTGAGTTCAGAGAGATATAGAGTCACTGAGAAATCTGTAGGGATTTGCCAGGGGGGCATCAATCGAGTGCAATTTGTTGGCACAAGGGAAGATCCAGGGTTCAACTCTAACAACACACCAACAAGCCCTAACTACTAGCCCTTTCGGAAACACCTGCGAAGCAGATGCAGTCTCACTCGAAGTAGCAATAGGGGGTTGCAGGACACAGGTGTCTACAACCAGAGGGAGTGCAAGTGGATCCAAGGCAATAACATACATAGATCTAACTATTCTTATCAAGAATAAACCTACTTCGCATAGTTATATATCATATCTGACATAATAATGCAATAATAGAATGACATGAGTAAGATAATGCATCATCAATCACACATAACTCAAGATATATGTGGTTCACCCTCTCCCTAGGGCTACGTCCACAGAACTGTGCTTTATAGTATATTATATGAAAGCATACAATTATATATACGCTCTTAGCTTGAATATTCTTCTCTCCTTCTCTCCCCTCCCTTCACACCCAACTGCAGGGTTGATCTTCGCACCCAGCTGAAGATCTACAATACGAGAATGCTCTCACACACAACACTTCTATCTCTTACACAACACAACAACAACAATACTCATAATAATCGAACCCATCCCCTCTCATCTAGGTATTTATTTATACATTACAATGACTCACCAACAACCTTAGGCCGAAACCTAGGTGTAAAAACCCTAGGTCAACTTGACCCGCATTTTTTGGGCTTCACCAGCCTGTCTTTCCTTTTTTTCCCGTGAGGTTCTCCAAAGCATCCAATGGTGGCTTTTTACACTTGTTGAGTTTTCCACGATCCATATTCCTTTCTGATATGTCTTCCTCGATTTTCTCATCCAACAACTCATTTCCCCTTACTTTTCTCCTTCTTTTCTGCTACTTTGGCTACTTCGACCCATTCTTAGTTAACATGTCTTCTGCCTAGTTCGGAATTTGTCTTCTTTCTTCCCTCTTATTTGATTTCTTTCTTTAATTCATAACCAAGAGCCAACGGGCCCCCAACACTCACCTGTGACTCGTCCCAAGTCATTGCAGAAGTGAATTCTTTGTTTCACTTCGAATGGTGGTTGTCCCTCCCTCTTGTGTGCATACTGTCTTTTCTGTGTCTAGTACCCAGTTTCAATTGCACTTGGTACCTGGACCCTTCTCCTTTTTCTTTTACTGAACCATTTGTTAGCACAAGGGAAACCCCAGGGTTCATCTCTAACAACGCACCAACAAGCCCTAACTACTGGCCCTTTCGGCAACACCTACGAAGCAGATGCAATCTCACTCGAAGTAGCAATAGGGGGTTGCAGGACACAGGTGTTTACAACCAGAGGGAGTGCAAGTGGATCCAAGTCAATAAAACAAAGATATATAACTATTCGTATCAAGCATAAACGTACTTCGCATAGTTATATATCAGATCTGATATAATAATGCAATAGCAGAATGGCATGAGTAAGAGAACACAACATCAATCACACATAGCACAAGATATACGTGGTTCACCCTTTCCCTAGGGCTACGTCCACATAACTGTGCTTTGTAATATATTAGATGAAAGAATACAGTTCTATCTGCGCTCTTAGCTTGTAGATATTTCTCTCCTTCTCTCCCCTCCCTGTGCACCCAGTTGCAGGGTTGATCTTTGTACCCAGCTAAATACCTACAATATCAAAATGCTCTCACAATAAACACTTCTCTCTCTTACACATAACAACAACAACAATACTCATAATAATCGAACCCCTCCCCTCAAATCTAGGTCTTTATTTGTACATTACAATGACTCACTAACAACCTTAGGCCGAATACTAGGTGTCAAAACCCTAGATACCAAAACCCTAGGTGTCCAAAACCCTAGGTCAACATGACCCACGTTTTTCGGGCTTCGCCAGCCTGTCTTTCCTTTTTTTCTCGCGAGGTGCTCCAAAGCATCCAATGGTGGATTTTTCCGCTTGCTGAGTTGTCCATGATCCATCTTCCTTTTTGATCTGTCTTCCTCGATATTCTCTTCCAATTTCTCATTTCCCCTTACTTCACTCCTTATTTTCTGCTACTTTGACCCATTCTCAATTAACATGCCTTCCACGTAGTTCAGACTTCGTCTTCTTTCTTCCTTCTTCTTCTCTTTCTTTCCTTAATTCATAACCAAGGGCCAACACAAGTGTGCACAGAGAGAAATATTTGTCAAGTTCATGGAGAAGAGTATCAGAGGAAGATACTCACAGAGCTGTTGAACACTTTGTAGAAAACGCTTAGCAAGGTGTGCTTTGAGTAGAAGGTTGCCAGGAGGACACAAAGTTTTCCTTTTAAAGTAAATAGAAGGGCCAAGAAACTTAGGAGACTTAGCAAATAGAAAATATTAGAAGAGATAACGCAAGGAGTGAGTGGGAGACAGACTCATTCCAAGTCCCAAAGCTCAGGAGGGATAGCGTTAGCAGAGACGCAATCGAGACCCAAGATAGTTTGTTTCACAGGAGAAAGTTCAAAGGCCAAAACCTTTGAATATACACAAACTCTTCTAAGTCAGAAGAGATCAGAAGATCATGAGAGAGTGAAAATGTAGTCGTTGGGTCACAACGTAGAATATCCTTCATTACGAAAGAAAGAAAAAGTTTGATATTTGAGAATTCTGAAGTTTGGAATTCTGAAACAACCCCAGCCATTGATCTAGGAGAGGGAGATCTGAACTATTGGAGGTAGATCTCAGTCGTCTGTTTAGAAGCATCGTCAAGATCGTGAGATCGACAGACACCTTGCATTGCAGGGATAGAATGTGCTCAAGATTTACGAAGTCGAGGGAAGGCCACAATCCAAACCACGATTTTTGAGAAAGGACATGTGGAGGCTCAAGGTGAATTGCGAGACAAAAATAAGTTTGGTCTCAAACCACCTTTGAGCGTGCCCACAATCGCGTGTTTGTGTGAGGTCACTGACCAAGGTCACCTCTAAGGTAGAGCCAAGGAAAAGGGGAGAGTGGACTTTTCGAAGTCCCGAAGTGATTTGGGACCGTCCATCATCAAGGAGGATAGGTGGCGTAAGATCCACAACTTCAGAATTTTGTGTACAAGGAGATCTCGGTCGTTGATCAAGGAGGAGATCTAAGGATCGTTGATATGGTCTTGGTAAAAAAGAGTCGAAGTCCCGAAGAGAATCAGGGTTGTTGATTTGGAGAGGACGCATGGCAGAAGATCTGTGACTTTGGGAAAATTCACTCCAGAGATTTGTGTGTGTGGAGACGTGAGAAATCTCGAAGGTCGGAGAGTCGGAGTTCATCAGAACCGCCTGATTGTTGAGGATAGGTGTCAATATATCTTCCACTCTATAATATTGTCATATGGGGAAAATAAAATAGTTGAGATTTGAAACTCCCGAAGGCCGTAATCAATCCTAGTCGTTGATTTGGAAAGGAGCTACGCGTCGACAGATCGCGGAGATCTGAGATCGTGTGTGAAAAAAAAAAGGTCATTGATTGGATAGTTGGCCAAAGTCAGGTAAATAATAGACAACAACCGTTGATCGAGAGGTATCGTCAAGGAATTGGAGATCGACAAACGAGCTGGCTTGCGGGGCCATAACTTGCTCAGATGTTAAAAGTCTTAGAGCGGGCCGCAATTTACACCACGGTTTTAACAAATTTATGCATGGCAGCTGGAGGTGAATTGCGGGGAGAAAAGAGGGTTGGCCTAAAACCAATATTTCCCATGCCCACAATCAAATTTTTCCATGAGGTTATAGCCCAGAGTCATGTGAAGGGAAGGGCTAATGAAAAGGGGCCAGTGCCTGAAACTTGGAGTTTTGGAAGTGTTAGCACCCTGTAAATCTGTTCGACTGTCAAAGTAGATGACAGGGGTTACTATTTCAACCAACTTCAAAGATGGGCACTAGCCTGCTCAACTCAGAGAGGGATTTCTCATGTCACTGGGTATTTCTTTGGCAATCAGTGTGTAGATTTGGTTTGTTTTGGGGGTTTTTAATAAATTTGTTGGCCGAGAAAGGGAGGGACACTCAGGGCTATGGAGTCAAAATTATGAAATTGAATGGAAACCTTGACTAGCCTATAGAACTCTCCATAGGATAAAGGCTAAATGAGGCAATGAATCTGAGTTGTAAATTGAAATTTGCAGAGTGTAAGAGGAAAGGGGAAAAACAAGTAACTGCATCAGAGCATTACGAAAATGAATTCTAAGTTAGCTAGGAAGAAACACACACAATTTAAATTGCTTCAACCGAGAGCATCAAGAGATGAATTCTGGGCTTTTAGCTATCCAATTCAAACAAAAGACAGTGTAAATGGAATTAAAGAACACAGGAAATACATACAATGAGGGGAAAAAAAACTCATATCACCACCATTAGAATCTTTTCGTATAGATTTCAAAAGCTTCTGCAAATGTATTCAATTCATCTCCATAAATTAACAATGGAGTTCAGAACAACCAGAATTGTGCTCTTGCACTTCTTCCCTTTTTTAATACACTCAGAACCTTGAATACTTATACAATTTGAGTTCCTTCAGTGTGCAACCAGTTACAATAATTGAAATGAAATGTTACAACTTCTACAATGATTACTAATGACATTTTTACGAAAAAATGTTTCATGATCCCTGCAGATTCCTCTGACGCTCCAACTCCTTCCTCTGCCACGTTCTCTTTGAAATGTTACTTATACTCTTTTAAATATAATTTCATTTATCCATATTCTCATTAAATATTTGGGAATAATATATTTGAATAAAATAATTCCCAAATATTTTTCTATCCTGTAGAATTAAATTTACATAATTTAATTCATGCCCGTGGTTTTTAAAACCATTTATTATTTGGCCCAATTCACCAGTTCACTATAAAAAACATTTACTGTTACTATTTCCCTATGAAAAAACATTTACTATGTTATGTTTTTCCAATTTACCATTTCATCGTGAAATAACATTTATTGTGTATTTTTTTCCAGTTTACCGTCTTTGGTAAAATACCTTTTATCTTCTTCTTTTACTTCTGTAAATATTTGGATAAAGAATTATCCAAGTCTTCATTCACGTGCATATTCCCATTTAAATCTTTTTCATGTAAATAAACATTAATTTCTTTAATTTGTAAAACTTAAATCTTACCTATGTAAAACCTTTTCACCATGAGGAGGAATCTCATTTATTAGAAATTCCATAATTGTTGTTGAAATGCACTCCTGGAAAAATGTCGCACATTAAACATATGATAAATGGTGCATTTATTACATCGAGATTAGGCTGGAGTGGTTTAATCCAAACTACGTTTACCTCGATATGCTCCACGTAAAAACGCGTGTCCAATCACCAAACCACTAGTTTATTCCCCGACCTGCCTTCACATAATTAACCTCCTCGCTACTTCAATGCCCGATATGTATGTGTGCCCTCAATCCAACCTTTGACTTTTCCACATTATAAACTGAGATTCGTGCCCATGATTTCACCTGATTCCATAAATTAAATGTTGGATTAAATATTAATATAAATATTTTAATATAAAAATATTTATATTAATAATAATAAACCCTTTTTCTATTTTTTAAGGAATTTGGGCATATGAGGCTTAACACATGACTTTGTGGATAGGAAAAGGGTGATTAATAAAAAGATTATTTTTTATTTTCAACGGGAATATGAAAATAAGGGTAAAAATGAATGAAGTGATGGAACTAAGGGATTTAGATAAGCATTAAGGCTAGGTATAGGTTTGGGATATTCACCAAATTTTTGACTCATGGAGGACATGACTATTTTGGATGATCAGTTGAGTGAAGGATTTAGGTGATGGGAGCTTGATGGAGTTGGTGAAAAAAATTGAAAATATGAGTGGAAAAATAGCACAAGGGCAAGACGCTTTGGGAAAAAATAATACAAATTAGCAGGTGATAACATAGGCTCCAACTGAGGATGCTATCCTCCCTGTGAGATAGCAAATAAATCGTAGACCCGGTGCCTGATCCATTGGGCTGCTCCCAAAACATGTTTGTGTACCCTGATCCAACCCGTCACAAGTGTCTACTGAAAACCAAACCCTGCACACTGATCTCAACTGGATACTGAACACTGAATACGCCACTAAAATATGACTATACACACTACTGGAAATCCAAACTGAAAAATGCTTGACCAACAAGATTATTTGCACACTTCTATCTACTCTAAAACTGTTGAAATGAATACACAATCAAGTGATGCTAAAGTGCCATTGCCGCCAATCAAGAAATTGGCTTCTCGATTTTTCTCCGCTCACATATTTCTTAAGCAGGTAGACAAATGTAAAATATGGTAGCTGGAAACAAAATTTGAATCCAAAACCTAATATAATGAATGAAACAAACTCCTCCTTCACTAAATATGGTAATAGGATGGCCACAGGATCTTCAAAACCATGAAAAATCATTTATTCTTGATGAGAAAAAATAGAAAGACAAGCCTCTTTCATAAGTGTTTGTTGTTCTTGCTCTATTTCTTCTGTTTTGAGAACATTTTTAAATGAAATGACAACAATAGGTTTGTCTACTCTTCCATTCATATCAAAAACATTCATACATTCTTGAACATCTTCAAATGTGACAACCATATTATGTGCGTCCTCTTGTTCATCAAGCAATTCTGATTTGGTTTTATTAAACTTCTGGAAATTTGCTTGAGGACTGTCATTTTGAATTTCCAATGAATGAATGCAAATAAATTCGTGTTCATAACCTTCTTGTAAATTTGAAAAGCTAACACCATGAACTATTTCACAGTCTAGAGTTCCCATGGATGTATTTCCAAAACCATGATTTTCAAATGAATCAAATAAAACAATTGCCTCTTCATTATCTTTTTGTATTTCTGACTGTAAAGTGGTATACACTGTTTTGTTTCTTTCCTGAAACTCTATGTCATTTGTTTGTTCATTGCTTGAAGTTTCCATAGATGAAGTTTTAGAATCCTCATCCATGTATAGGCCACTTAGAATTTGAACAACCACATCATTCATAGGGGAATAAAGACAACTTTGAAACACTTTGTCTTGCTGGAAATCTTATTGAATATCTCCATCAAGTTCAGGAGAAGGAAAATGACTTTTAACAACAATTTCTTGATCAACTTCCTCTTCAACCAAAGGAGGGGCTACTATTTGTTGTTGGGCTGAATATTCGTAAAGGGATTCTATGATTTCATCATTCATAGACTCTTCATCACCAAAAATCTTTTCAAGGTACTTAATGAAATGTTCACAAAATTCACAACAATCTTCAAACACAAAGAATGAAGGATTAGATTCTTCATAATGCTCAAATAATGTTATGTGGAAATCCTTAAGAGAGTACAAGCTGCCTGGTTTTAAACCTTCATACCATAATCTTGCTTTCCCCTCTAAAGTAGCCATAAACATTTTCATCAAACAATCCTCATGAAATTCAACCCCCAACTTACATATGTGAATGTTAAATCTAATCAAGTGCAAGGCAACATCATTTCCTTTCCCATCTTTGAATTTAGGAAAATATGTTTGCCAATTTAAGTGAGGAATACGATTTGGAAAGCCAGGAATATGAGAGCGATTCATTGGATCAAACCTTGCAGATGTTGAACTCATCTTCGGACACTGTAGTCGCTAATGATGTTTTGGAAGTTGGATTCTGCATTGAGAGTGGA
>SNQJ01S0094636.1:45991-59456 GCA_010110895.2 Picea sitchensis | reverse complement strand
GGATAGGATAAGGGTGCTTAATAAAAGGAATATTTTTTATTTTCAACGAGAATATGAAAATAAGGGTAAAAATGAATGAAGTGATGGAACTAAGGGATTTAGATAAGCGTTAAGGCTAGGTATAGGTTTGGGATATTCACCAAATTTTTTACTCATGGAGGACATGACTATTTTGGATGATCAGATGAGTGAAGGATTTAGGTGATGGGAGCTTGATGGAGTTGGTGAAAAAATGTGAAAATCTGAGTGGAAAAATAGCACAAGGGAAAGAAGCTTTGGGAAAAAATAATACAAATTAGCAGGTGATAACAAGAAGCGTGCAGGAATAGCCCACAAGTCTGTGAGGACCTGGACCTAAAGGAGAAAAGGGGGCCTACGTATAATTTTTTTTGGTTCAATCACGAGCCCGAAGAGTCAATTCGACTCAGAAGAGTTGAAGATCCTTTGACCGAGAGGTCAATAGACCCCGCTGAGGTAGGGCCACTGCATCGAAAGTGCCCAGGGAAGAAATAGTCATGCATAGTGATCACAGTGGGAGAACAAGAAGATTCAAGAACTCGAGAAGAATTGAATACTTCTAGGTTCAACAAGGAAAAGTTGCACATGGGAAAGAAGTTGTTGCAATTTCTATGGCAACTAGTATGATTATGGTTGGTTGGGTCAGCCAGAGGAAATAATGCTTGTGTGTTTGCAAGTGTTGTTGGTGATGTTGTTGCATAAGGAGGGAAGCAACAGAGAGCTGAAGTGTTGGTTATAAGTTTGATAAAAGAAGCATGAAATCTTCTACTGCCATCATAGATTTAGGTAGTATAAAATTTATTAATGGCAGTCATGCAGGTATGAGTTTTTATTACTCTTTTTGCATAATTTCTGAAAAAAAAATTAGGTAAGAATTTCCTCAGCCAGAGTTATTATATAAAATAACATGAATTATATTATTGAATGCATACCACTGGATGTGGTAAAGGATGGAGGCATGTATTAATTCAAATATTTTTATCTTCTGAATGCACACACTGGCATAGTAGAATGTCATGTTAATTTTGTTATGGGGTAGTAACCAAAGAATTAAAAGATAAGAACTTGTTATAGGAATGAATGCCAGTAAGCTAGTCATGTATGAGACCAGGACCTAGTTGGATATGGAAAGGTTATGAACCACACAGATACTAAAGTCTTCCTACCTTTAAATAAAACTTGGATTGCAACCTTTTTTCTAATACTAATGAACACCACAAAATTATATTCTTGGTGTAGTGTTCGGGTCGAAAATGAAGGCATCCAATTAATTGGGAAGACAATAGGAAGTGTGTGGATAATGTGTCAACACATTGGCTAGAATTCCAACTTATGGATGGTGAGATACATGACTAAGATGAAGAGCATTATCTAATTCAATGCAAGGTGCACTGAATAAGTATGCATTGAGAATTGCACTCATGCATAGTAAGTGATAGAATTGTATACTTAAATGCACTTTGAAGAATGCATTTTGTGAGTGCATATATATATGTTTTTGGCATGGAAATAATTATACTAATAGCTGAAATGTTGCTAACTCAGGAAGTTGAGAACATTTCATGAACTGTTAAACATTGCAACAAGAAAGTTGCAAGCCAGGTAGTCATAGGAATAGAGACTACAGAAAATTTTATGTTCAGAAAATTGAAATAATAAACTTATTATTATTAATTATGAACATGCATATGCATAGAATGATGAGTCATTCTATTTGGTTAAATTGTTTGGTAATTGTGATTGAATTTCTAGGTGCAGGAAATTCTAAGATTATTGCATAAGGTGTTGTACATGTTGAATTATGATGTATAGAAAATACTAACAATTGTTGGTTGTATGCAAGATGAAGGATTGCAAGAAAAATGGTATGCAGTTTGGTGCCTGTGGAAAACCACAAGGATGGTTGCATTCATAATATGGAAACAACCAAGATGAATTATGAAATAGAATTTCATGTTTTGGGGAAAAAGTTGAATTCCCTTTTGAACTAATTGGAGTTCCTAAATGAATTCTTTTATGTTTTCTCATGATAACTGAATGTGGGTGATAAAGATGAGATGATGTTGGCTAAAGTTATAATGTTGACTACAAAGAGTATCTCGGGGAAGATGTTGATTGGAGACCTCTAAGGGCAGTTGGAACTCCTTGATCCATGGTGCTCTAAGACTTCTGGTTCGGCGTGTTGCTGAAGCCCACGGAAAAGGAGGTGTAACAGCCGATGGACTGTGTGACAATGAAGGTGCACACTCCTGGGGTGGGATAGGCATGTGAGGAAGAGAGACCGTTGGTTGGAATTTTTTTGGGGTTTGGTACCTTGGCCTAGACCATGTTGATATGAAAGTCTTCTCAATCAAAATATAAGTATCAATTTTCTATTCATTATATGCTATGTATCCCATAATGCGTATACATGTTATAATGTTATTAGAATTGCATGTATATATATTGCATGTATGTTCTAATGTTGTTTTTGAATGAATAGGTGTACAAGTAGAGTGTTTATGTATGTGGAGTCATAGTGCTACTAAGAGTTTATCAATGGATGGAACATCGTGTATCTACAACCATTTGTTTCTTTCAATGAGGTTTAATTGAAGCATGTAACAAGGAACAATAAGTTGAATGCTTTCCTGAAGCAACTCTATGGATTAGAGTGATTGAGTTTCAATTGCAGTATGGATACCATAATTGGTTCTTGAAAGTAAAGCTGGATAATGGGCTTCGAATAGCTGAAGTAGACTTATTATTTGAGATGGTCAAATCATTCTCTCCCATGAAGAATATATGGATGTATTTATATATTATTAAGAAGATTGTGTGTGATGTTGATCACAATTTAATTCTGATGTTGAAACCCTCCTTCGATATTTTTTGATTAAAAGACTTTTGCTGCACATAAAGATCATATTGGGCTATTGAAGAACCATTTTATTTCATAAACTCAAGCAATAAATATTTAGGGATTACTTCCTAGAACTCTACTAACCCAAGATATTACAGATATATATATTAGTCCAAGAGGAGTACCACCTCTCTAAAAACGAAGGGGGACTAATGTCCTCGTGAGGTTGTCGTTTCGGTCCAACGGATTCAAGCGTCAACATTTTTGGCGACCATACTGCAGAACGGTTTATTTTCAATATATTTGAAGGACCATAATTCTCCATGGCTCAAAGTTTCGAGAAGAAGATTCAAGAAAATTGTTTCTTATTTTAAGCATGGCTCACCTTTTGTGTTATTTCAAAAAGAAACGAGAAGCACTAAAGATTCAGGAGAATGAACTCCCTGGAAATTCCATCGAAAATTTTCAAAATGAAGGGTTTCATTCATGTCATAATTCTTATTTATAGTATTCATCAATCCCATAAATGGATTTCCAAGACTCAGCAAAGGGAGAAATAATCAAAGAAGGAGGTGTTTTCATAATGCCCCTTTAAATCTACCAGAAGTAGATTTTCAAATACCCAATATTCCTATTGAAATTTTTGCTACATTCTTTGGGGATGCTTCAGAAGATGCAGAGCAACACTTGATTAATTTTAAAGGTACATGTTATGATTTCAACCTCATTGAAGATAATGTTACATGTAGATTATTCCTACAAACTCTGTGAGAGGATTCTCTTGAATGGTATAGTTCATTAATTCCTAACTCTACTACTAGTTGGGATGTGTTAGAAGATTCATTTGCAAAAGCGTTCATCCCAAAGGTACATTCATATGTTTTTTCTAATGTTGTTGCCCACCCATCCTCTCCCATATGGAGGAAATATAATGAAATTACCATTTTTTTAAGAAGAATCTAATCAAAGAGTGGATGAAGTTTTTAATTCATGTCATGTTGTTGAAAACAAAGATGAAAATTCTAAATTACAAGAAGAAACTTTCAACCTCCTATATACTCCATATGAAGATATTTCAAGAAAAAAAATTGAGAATGAAATTGAGGAGCCTCCATCAAATACAAAAGAATATTCCAGCGTTGTAATAGTTGATGAAACATCATAAGAGAACTTGTAGCAAGAACAAATGATAGAAGAAATTAATCTTGAGAAGAATGATGAGGAAGATCACATTTACAAGAAATAAGAATCTTTTCAAGATATTTTTGATGAATCAAGAACCTTGGGAATGGTTGGAAATAAGGAAAAGGATGAATGTATTCTTATGTTGAAAAATCCTCAGTCAACCAAAGACAATAGTATTCTTGAGTAGGCAAGAATAGATTTTATTGAATTATGGTTTCAGAGCATTGTTGGCCCAACAACGCAATCAAATGTTCACCGTACTTGGTATAATTTTTCTCCAATACATATTGAAAGTGCCCCTAACTCATTGGTACAAGTCTTGACACATCTCAGAATTTGGGAGTTCATTCCATAAATCAGATCAATGCTTGAATGGCTCCATTGGAAATCTGTTTAAACCTAAGGTGCCCCTTTCAAGTAAGTTAGGGTAGGTAGATCATGTATGTACATATTTTATTTCTCACTTCAAGTTTTGCACAATAAGGAAATCTCTATATTGAGTTTTGAAGATAAATCCATGAAAGAAAAAGAATTTCAAGATTGTATTTTGAAGATGACTCCATAGCCCAATGGAGAAGGTAACTAGTCTTGAGATTCTGTTGTTCTTAGCAACCCACAAGGGGGTCACTGTCCCACAGTTAGAGGTAGTTGTTGACCAAAATTTGGTCATCTATATTTTTTTGCTCTTGGATTCATAAAAGCCTTGATATCAAAAGAAGACATTTTTTAACTTTTATAATTTCATTCCACAACCCTCAGTCTTAGGTTTGCCACACATTTTTTGGATCAGAAATCTATTTCTGTATGCCTAAATTACTCAATATCTTGTCTAGAGGTCCTATTTTGAAGAATCTTTCTAACTATCATGTTCCCCTCTCCTCTCCTATATTGAGTCCGACCGATGAAATTACAACACTTAGCCAATTTTTTACCTTTCGCAATTGCAGGTTCGCGTGTTCAAGATTTCATATCCCATATTTTGTGATATACATTTTGTATCGAAAAGATCCGTGATCTACATTTTGACTCACAGACTTCCTCAATCCCTTACTCACCTCACTCCCCAACCCGCCAATCCATCCCTGCAACCTACAAACTACCCCCTTGACTTCCGCTACCTACAATTTTCCTTTCACTTACCCTTTCGCCTTCTCTCCCATACTTAACCATTATTTCAAATTTTTCCCCATTTAAACCATGAACCAATAAGAACATTCCACATGGAAGAATGGAATTGTGACACGTGACAACTCGTGGAGGGAGACACGTGAAATATCATTATTAGAGACACATGGAAATATATGAATGGATGATTCATCAATGACTGGGAATGAGGTGGACCACGACATGATTCCAAAAAATTATTATTCTATTCGACAATTTTCCAAGGGCCAAATCCTCCAAGCTCCATAATTTCTTCTCTTCTCGTGTTTCTTGCTAAGTTATCAAACACTTAGTGTTATATATCATTAAGAATATAATATCCCTATGCATGTGTGATATATTTTTAAACCAAAAATTCTAATTTTATGAAACTAAGCACAAAAATCAATCCAAGGGCTAAGATTTGCCAATCAATTTTAATCGATAGTGGCTTAGTATTGATCTTGCAGAGGCCATAACTTGATTTGCAGGTATTGGAATTGCACAAAATTTATACCATTGGAAAATTATTTCGATGTAGAAGATGATGTTACAGGTTTCAAGTGCTGAAATTTGACATATTTTTCTCAGAAATTAAAATATTAGTCAGCTTCAATTTTCAATGGGCCTGCTTGACGACTCAACTTCACGAACTCATATCTTGAGATCCGGGCATCGGATTTGGGAAAAATTTATACCGTTGGAAATATGGGATGATGAAGTGAACATATGAAGTGGTTTACATAGTTAAAACATTGTTTTTCACTTCCATAAAATTAAATTACGGTCGTCCTATTTTAATGGGAAATTAATTAAATTGTGAAAATAAAAGTTTATTTAAAACTTTTATTAAAAAAGGAGAGGGACCCACTTTCAATATACTTGTATTAATGATGTCAATGCATTAATGAGGGATTAATTAGGCATTTATGAAAGTTAATGTTTCAAGAAAAAACTTGTATGAGAAAGAAAGAAATATCCATCTTCTCCATTTATTTTTATATATTCTTCTACACCACTTCTCATAGTTTTATGCTCGAATCTCATAGTTGGGCACAAGTCTGAGTTGTTGAGTGTTCTTTGTATTCTTCTAAGATATTTTATTATATGATAATGGAGTATTTTCAGCCACATATATGGTTTTCAAATATTTTGTAATGAAGAACACATTTCATGAAAAAAAATCCACAAAGAATTACTTCGGGGTTGATCTCGACTGTGCTTTGTAACCTTGTTTTCAGAATATAAAGTATTTGAGGTTGACCTATCAAATTATTTTTTGATATTGATTGCAGTAATATGTTAAAATTCTTTGATATGATCAAATCATTCTCTCATGTGAAGAAGATATGGATTTATTTATATATTATTAAGAAGATTGTGTGTGATGTTGATCACAATTTAATTCTGATGTTGAAACCTCCTTCGATATTTTTTGATTAAAAGACTTTTTCTACACATAAATATCATATTTGGTTATTGAAGAACCATTTTATTTCATAAAATCAAGCAATAACGATTTAGGGTGTGTTTCCTAGCACTCTCCTAACCCAAGATATCACAGATATATCTTTTAGTCCAAGAGGAGTACCACCTCTCTAAAAATGAAGGGGGACTAATGTCCTCATGAGGTTTTCATTTTGGTCCTGACAGAGTCAAGCGTCAACAAAAGGTTCTTCAAGAAAACCCGTAATTGAGTTCGGGGTTCAAAGGAATTTCCAGTTTAATCACTGCCACTTGGCATTTTGTTGAACAAAATTTTAAGAAAAGAATGTCATTAATTGTAGAATTGTGGGATATGGAAAATAGTTTTGCTTCTATTGGTTTAAGAAATTCAAAATACCAAGGAATATTTAAACAAATATTTGAAAAATGATGAAGAGTTCTACACTGACGGAGTTGTGATGTTTACAACGAGAGTTTTGGCAATGACAGAGCAGACAAGAAAGCAATAAAATATTCCTTCTCTGAGATGCATCAAACAATTGAAAGCCTATTGGATGTAGAGAATTAATGTATTAAAAGGTATGATAACTCAATTGACTGACTTATCAGGAAGGAAAAATGAATCATATTTAAAAATCATTGATTTGGATATCGTTAGAACTACCATTGAAGTCTCGGACCCTAAGTACCTTTCAAATTCTATGCTGATGACTCGACAACATTTCGAAGAGAAAATTGAAGAATTAAAGAGGATATCGGTTGAAAAGTTTGATAATATGATGTAATTTACATATGATGACATTAACAACTAGCTTGTCGAGTACACAAACAAAAATGAAGACATTGAAAATATATTATAAAATTTATTTGTTGATCTTAGGGAAATTGAAAAGGAATTGTTTAAAGTTAAGATAAAACAATATTAACAATTGCTCCATTGAGGGACTTTATTCAAAAATGGTTGAATAACTCAATCACCAAGATTTCCGAAATCCCAGCGGAGGTAGTTATGACTGGTAATCAAACCGAAACCAACAAGATTATAAATCAAGCAACAACAAGAAAATAAAAGGATAGAGATACCATCATAGTAAGACCATGTTGATTACATGCTTCTTTCTTTATCAATTTTCATCCACTTATTCTTCTTCTTTGAATAGAAAGGTATAACCAAATCTCGATAACTTTCTCTTTGTCTTCTTTCCAGATTCTTGTGTTCGACATCCACCCACTTTCTTCCTTCTACATTTTGTCTTGTTGTATATGTTTGATTTATGGTCTGCGGGAGCCCCAATACCAGTCCTTTGGACAAAGGCCTTTAAATTTCAAAGCATTGTAACATACTTTATTATTTTTGAGAAATCCCAGAGAACTAATTTGGGATTAGTTTTGATTGTATTTTATAACTCTAAGTCTTGAGTATAAAATCTTTGAAATTGATCTATCATAATATTATTTTGAGCTATACAAGCATTTACTCTATGAAAGTTCTCTTATGCATCCAAACCATCTTCTTTTATTTTGATGTGATCATAAATCTTTATTTTCAGTATGATGGATTTGAGATTTTTTTTTTATTTTCTGCAATGTGTGACGTGTGAGATTCCTGGTCCTTTCTTAGGAATGATCTTTTTATAAATATTTTATTTTTCATCATTTTAATATTTCTTTGAGCATAAAAGATAGGACCATTTTAAGGTCCTATATTATTTCTTGATCTTGAAGTAGTTAAAAATATCATAAGACAAAGAGGAGTATTGCCTCTATAAAAAAACAAGAGGATTCATATCCACATGAGGTTGTCGTTTCGATCCTGATGGATTCAAGCGTCAACAATTTTGGAGACCATATTGGGGAATGAAATGAAAGATTTAGATATAGTTTTTCATCCTAAAATTAAATGACTTTGCTTGAGGCTAACCAACCCTAGTTAGAAATTGGATTAAATAATCATTGAATTATTCTTCACCAGCTATATAATATTGCAGTAATAACAACCGAAACTAGAGAAGAATTAGAGAGGTCTTGGAAAACACTAGTTCAAGAAGAAATACAAGAATGAAGAAATGAGAGACTATATTGAAGAGCACAAGAACAAGGTCATAATTGAAGTTGGATAAATACAAAGGACCAATCACTAGAAGAAAAAGTAAGCAGTTGTATACCTTAGAAAGTGAAAAGCATATTCTTGACGAAAAGGAGAATCTTCCAGACATGGGAGAAAGAAATGAAGAAAGGCATGAAGAACCACATGAAGAAAGACGAGAGGAAAGAATAAATGAAGAAAGGAGAAGATTCAGAAATCTTAGAAGGATAAGAGAGTCTCCTCTTGACCTGCAAGGTGAACAACATGAGATCCTTATTCTTCCTAAAGGTACGTTGAAAGATTTTTATGGAGATGGAACAATTGATGTTAAAAGACATGTTGATTTGTTTCTAGATGTTTGCGGTTTCCATCTTGTGGAGTATGAATATGCAATGGTAATGTTGTTTCTCCAAACCTTATCGGGACAAGCCTATGAATGGTACACAACATTGCCCACCAGATAAATTGATTCATTCGATGATCTCGAAACCATGTTCCTAACTATGTTCACTCCCCCAGTCGTGTATCATACTCTTCTCACTAATTTTACTCATATTTGTCTAAAGAATAATGAGAGGATAAGAGACTCCAATCTCAGATTCAATAAAATTTTGAACAAGATTCCTAAAGATAAAATTCTTAATGATCCAGTGATACTTGGTTATTATAATAATTCCATGCCACCAAATGTGAAGTTTTCTATTAGAACAGACCAAATTAATACTTTGGAAGAAACAATGATCAAAGATATAGAAATGGAGGAAATCATGATTGAAATGAGCATTGACCCTCACATTATTCTCAGAAAAGTAAAAAATAAGATGGGAAATATAAGTATCAATGATCAAGGAGCATCTAGTTTGAAAAGGAATGAAGAGAAAAAGCCGCAACCAAGTCAAAATCAAACCACTGGTGGAAGATTTTTCAAGGGAAATATACCATATGTGAAAACAAACAACGTTGCATCCCAAGAGACTAAGCAAAGGATCAATATTCCAAAGATGAATAGAACCATTAGACAAATGCAAAATGATATAACCGGATTGAGAAGGAACGATAATTACATACCTAATCCAAGGGTGTCAGTCCCAGAGAAAATAATGAATCCTCCTCAAGAGAAAAGAGTGAGGTTTGAAAATGATGATAACCAACAAAGATAGAGGGTCCCCAGATAGCTAATTCTGAATGCAACAATTCTTGATGAACCATATAATGAATAAATAGTTGAACCAGAAAATGATTATTTGTCAAAAGAACTTATTGAACCTGTACAGATGGACGGATGCAAGACGTCCATGTATGCAATTGAATAAGGCAAAGAGGATCCCATCTCACAAGAAAATGTTTCCCAAACACAGGGATTTATAAATAAGTCAAAAAGTAAAGATAATTCTGAAAAAGACAAAGAAAAATATAAAGAGAAAGAGAATGAGAAAGAGAGTAGCAAAAGTGTGATAAGAAACACTGGAGCTAAGAAGCAACATCAAATGCCAAAACCCCTTCAGATGATGTATAATGTTGTTCATGATCTAAGTAAATTGAATATTACTTTGCCTTTCACAGAAGTGGTGAAGATTCCTCAATAGATGGAAAATATTTTGAAGTTGTTGGACAAGCTAGTAGGAAGAATTGAAGTTGTTATCGCAAACCCAAAGAAAATTAAAAATACATCAGTAGTAAAATTGAGAGGCAAAGTCCCACCCTTCTATATTTCAATAGGAAACCATGATGTTGCACTCCATAATTGTCTAATTGATATTGGCACAACAAACAATATAATTCCTTTGGAAGTAATTGAGGCTCTTGGTATGATCTGCATCAAATACTCTGAAATAGGAAAAAGCATTTACACGATTGATTCCAAGCAGGTGCCAGCTTATGGAGAAATCAAATATTTTTATGCTTATATTACTGTCGCTCCCCATATTATTACAGTCTTCAATATTGTTGTGGTGGATCTTCCTCTTTCTTACAGAATTGAACTCAGAAGAGAATAGTCATCCATGATCGAAGGCTATATAATGAACAATGGAATTTGTATGATGTTGTCAGACAAAGACGGAGCAATGATCAAGGTTCCTCGTGAACCTATGAGACTGTTTTCTTTCAAAAGGAAATATAATGAGCTAATGGAAGATTATATAGATGTTGATATTAAAAACTATGCCATCTTGGATATGGAACAGATTGACAATATAAAAAAGGAAGATCATTACTTTGTGGGCTAATGGAGGATGTCATTTTATGGAGCTTGTTTAAGCTCAGGGAGCAAAGTCAAAATTTTCCTTAATATCCCCGAAAACATGGTACACCCACATGCTATCAAAATTGAGTTTTATTTCACAAATAATGAGGAGAAATATGAGGATTTGATTCAGGGAATGACCCTTGCACGAGAAATGAAGATTGAACATCTAATTGTGACTGGAAAATCTAAGTTGGAAATAAATCAAGTCACTCAAAAATATAATATTAAGAAGGAAAGGATTAAATTATATTTCAAAAGAGTAAATGAATTGATGGAGTCCTATTATTTTAATATTTATTTCATTCCAAGGGATACAAATTAGAAGGAAGATTCATTATCATTGACGGATTCGCTATTGAACCTAGATGATATCCAGAGTGAAACATATTTTTAGGTAAAGAGAGTATTTCTACCTTCGGTGCTCGATAACCAGGAATATCTTCAAGTGTTTGAAAATGATGAAGACCTAGAAAACTTTCTAGTAAATGAAAATGAAGATGAATATAATGGAATTTCCTCTGTATCGAAGAATTGTGTCCAGACAGAATCTCTTTTCAGAAGAGACGATCATGCCAAATATCTCCTGGAAGAAATATAGGTCCGAAAAGTTCAAGAAACGAGAAAGTCAATATTGGGACTGATAGTTCCCCAAAGTACATTAACTTGGGAGTTGATTGTACATTCGAAGAAGTTGATCAATATGTCTCCCTCTTCAAATAATATCTTGATGTTTTCTCATGGATTTATGATTATTTGAAGGAATACGATAAAACAATATTTCAACACATCATCCCATTAAGAGAAGGAGAAAAACCTGTCATGTAGAAAAAAAGGATGATGAATCCAAAGTTGAAACTATTGGTGAAGATTGAGTTCGAAAAATTGAAGAAAGTTGGAATAATGTATCCCATAAGGAATTCTAAGTGGATTTCAAATCTAGTGGTTGTGAGAAAGAAGATTGGAGAGATTCAGATGTGTGTGGATTTAAGGGATCTCAATAAATCAAGTGTAAAAGAAAACAATCCTCTACCTAACATGGGATTCCTAACATGGGATATGGACCACACATTTGAAGGATTGATAGGTAAATTCATGTCAGACTACCAAGATGATTTGACAGTCCATTCAAAGACAATAAATGAGCACATTCATCATCTGAGGAAAGTATTTGAAATATGTAGATTGTATGGAGTTTATTTGAATCAAAAGATATGTTTGTTTGTTGTGATTGAAGGCAATTTATTGGGGAATATTGTGTGCAAGGAAGGAATTTATATTGACCTAGAGAGGGTTAAATCTATAAATGAACTCAAAAAGAAAGATAATGAGCTAATGGAAGATTATACAGATGTTTGTATTAGAAACTATGCCATCCTAGATATGGAACAGATTGATGATATAAAAAAGGAAGATAATTACTTTGCGGGCTACTGGAGGATGTCATTTGATGGATCTTGTTCAAGCTCAGGGAGTGAAGTCGAAATTTTCCTTAATTTCCCAAAAAAAATGGTACACCCACATGCTATTAGACTTGAGTTTTATTGCACAAATAATGAAGAGGAATATGAGGCTTTATTTCAAGGAATGACTCTTGCACGAGAAATGAATATTGAACATCTTATTGTGATTGGAAACTCTAAATTGGAAATAAATCAAGTCACTCAAAAATATAAGATTAAGAAGGAAAGGCTTAAATTATATTTCAAAAGAGTAAATGAATTGATGGAGTCCTTCTATTCTTTTAATATTTCTTTCATTCCAAGGGAAAAAAATCAAAAGGAAGATTCATTATCATTGGTGGCTTCGCTATCGAACCCAGATGATATCCAGAGTGAAACATATTTTTAGGTAAAAAGAGTATTTCGACCTTCGATGCCTGATAACCAGGAATCTTCAAGTGTTTGAAAATGATGAAGACCTAGAAAACTTTCTAGTAAATTAAAATGAAGATGAATATAATGGAATTTCCTCTATATCAAGGAATTGTGTCTAGTCCAAATCTCTTTTCACAAGAGATGATCATGCCAAAAATCTCCTAGAAGAAATATAGGTCCGAAAAGTTCAAGAAACGAGAAAGTCAATATTGGGACTGATAGTTCCCCAAAGCACATTAACTTGGAAGTTGATTGAACAGCCGAAGAAGTTGATCAATATCTCTCCCTCTTCAAATAATATCTGGATGTTTTCACATGGATTTATGATGATATGAAGGAATACGATAAAACAATATTTCAACACATCATCCCATTAAGAGAAGGAGCATAACCTATCAAGTAGAAAATAAGGATGATGAATCCAAAGTTGAAACCATTGGTGAAGATTAAGGTGGAAAAATTGAAGAAAGTTGGAATAATATATCCCATCAGGAATTTTTGTTGGTTGTGGAGACTGATTATCTTCCTGATTCATAGGTCCTTGCTTTCAGCCGTTTTTATACCACATGAAGTATTTACACCCCAGAAGTATGTACACTCTTCCACGCGGGGGAGTGCAGAAG
>SNQJ01S0094636.1:18696-41132 GCA_010110895.2 Picea sitchensis | reverse complement strand
GACCTGGCAATTTCTCTGGTGGACGTAGCCCACACTGGGTGAACCACGTAAATCTGTGTCTCTCTTGTATTGTGTGTCTTCTGTGTTTTGTTTCTGCATTTGTTTTATTTTATTGCTCCACGGTCCTGTTTTTCTAACAATTTTGACTGGATTTCAAATCTAGTGGTTGTGAGAAATATTACTGGAGAGATTTAGATGTGTGTGGATTTCATGGATCTTAATAAATCTAGTGTAAAAGACAACTATCCTCTGCCTAACATGGAATTCCTTCTTCAAAAACTCATTGGATATTATTTTATTTCCATGTTAGACGGGTTTTTTGGATACAATCAAGTTTTGGTTACATAAGAAGACAAAATGAAGACAACTTTCATAACGCCCTGGGAGACAAATGTATATGCTCAGATTCCCTTTGGTTTAAAGAATGTTGGAGCTACGTTTCAAAAGGATATGGACCATGCATTTGAAGGATTGATAGGGAAATTCATGGTAGACTACCAAGATTATTTGACAGTCCATTCAAAGAGAAGAAATGAGCACATTCATCATCTAAGGAAAGTATTTGAAAGATGTAGATTGTATGGAGATTCTTTGAATCAAAAGAAATTTTTGTTTGTTGTGACTGAAGGAAATTTATTGGGGCATATTGTGTGCAAGGAAGGAACTTATATTGACCTATAGAGGGTTAAATATATAAATTAAATCAAACCTCCATCATCTAAGAAAGGAGTCCAATAATTTTTTAGTAAAATCAATTTTGTACGGAGATTTGTCCCTGATTACATAAGCATTGTAAAACCGATCAAATCATTGTTGAAAAAGGATCAAAGGTTTGAATGGACTTCAGATACATGGGAAGCCTTTAGTAACATCAAAATGGAAATCACTATAGCCCTAGTCCTCATTAGTTTGAATTTTCAAAGAGATTTCATCATGTATTCATTTGCAAAAAATATTGTTGTGGCATATGTTCTTACTCAAAGAAATTCCAAGGGTGAAGAACTACCCATTAGTTTCATGAGCAAGACCCTTCATGATTATGAATTAAGATAGTCAAAAATGGAGAAACAAGCCCTGTCTCTCATAAATGAAGTAGCACACTTTCAGACTTACATATTAAATTCTCATGTCATTTCATATGTTCCATCCTCTCATGTTAAGATGTTTTTAAACCAACAATTGAGAGAAGGGAAATGTGAAAATTGGTTGGCGAAAATTCAAGAGTATGACATTGAAATTAATCCTCTAAAAGAAGTCAAAGGGAAAGGATTATACAAGCTAATTGTGAATGGCGATGCTTTGAATGGAGTAGTTTCGGTCTCAATTGAAAAACCTATATATGGTTCTAAATGGTACAAAGATATTGTTTTTTATCTAAAGTCTGGACAATTTCCTATCACCATGACTCCAAAGGAAGGAAGAGCATTAAATATGAAATCAAATCAGTATGTATTGATTGTTGAAATAGTATTAAGAAGGAATTATGATTGCATGTTATTAAGGTGTATTGATGAAAAGAGAGCTCAAGAATTAATACAAGAATTTCATGAAGGCATATGTGGGGGGAATTTTGCGCTTACTTCTACAGTGCATAAAGTAATAAGAGTTGGATTTTATTTGCCATCATTTTTCAGGGACTCATATGATACAGTGAGGAAATGTATCTCTTTTCAACAATTTTCAAGGAAGATAAAAAGGTATGCAATTCCATTACAACCCATATCTATATAAAAACCATTCTCCCAATGAGGACTGGACTTCATTGGACCAATAAATCCAAAATCAAGTAAAGGACACACACACACACACACACACACGTGTGTGTGTGTGTGTGTGTGTATTCTCACCGCTATAGATTATTTCACGAAGTGGCAAGAAGCAGTAGCATTAAAAAGAGTTGATTTTGAAGAATTGATTAAATTTCTCAAAGATAATATATTGTTAAGATTTGGTGTTCCAGNAATAAATCCAAAATCAAGTAAAGGACACACACACACACACACACGTGTGTGTGTGTGTGTGTGTGTGTATTCTCACCGCTATAGATTATTTCACGAAGTGGCAAGAAGCAGTAGCATTAAAAAGAGTTGATTTTGAAGAATTGATTAAATTTCTCAAAGATAATATATTGTTAAGATTTGGTGTTCCAGAAAAGTTCATTACTGACAATGGTTCAATTTTCATCAGGTCAAAAATTACAAAATTTTGTGGAGAATATGGCATCATCATGGCACAATCCTCAGACTATTATCCACAAGGAAATGGTCTTGTTGAATCTACCAATAAGACACTTGTTCAAAGTTTAAAGAAAACTATTGATCAGAATCAGAAGAATTGGTATTTGAAATTGGCGGACACTTTGTGGGAGAGAAAAATGACTCCAAAAGACAACACTGGTATGTCTCCTTATATGTTGGTTTATGGAAGGGAGGAAAAAATTCCAATCACCCTTGAACTGAATGCCTTGACCTATGCAGTTAACATAGAGGACATTGAAGATATTACTCCTATGAAAAAAAGATTAAATCAATTATTGATATTGGAAGAAGAAATAAGTGAAGCCTTGCATAGAACATCTCAAAGACAAAAGAGTTTCAAAAGATATGTTGATCAGATTGCAATAGTAAAAAAATTTCAAAAAGGGGAACTGGTGTTACTCTGGAACAAAGCTAAGGAGAAACCGTCAATGCACACAAAATTAGAAGAACTATGGATTGGACCTTACATTATTGAGAAAATCTTGGGTTTTAATTCATACATGCTTAAAGACATGAAGGGAAAGATGTTACTGTTGTCTATCAATGGGCAACACCTAAAAAAAAATCGCTTAAAATTCTATCTTCTCTTTGTAAATATGTTTTTTCCTTTTATTCTGTATATCCTTACAATTTCGACTCCATTGCCCAAAGGATAAAATGACTCATCATGAAATTCTAGATTCTTGACAACCCATAGGGGGTTATCATCCCACATTTGGAGCAATTTGTTCAACCTATTTTGTGCTTTTTCCCCCTCCCTTATTCTATTTTCACACCTCTTTTACTACCTATTCTTTTCCCCCATCTATACTTTGCCTTTTCCCATTTTCTCTTTATCCTTTTTTTTTTTGTCCTTTCTTGGCAATACCATACTTATTCAATTTTCATGTTGTTGAACTTGCAAACTTTCGCACTTACAATACCTCCATTCACCCATGTATAAGTTTGTCCAATACTTAGAATATTTTTGCACCTCGAATTTTTGGACTTTCAGACTTGCGAACCTACATGATGCACCTCCACTCTCTCTATTGTCTGATCGATTATTTCCAGTACTTATCCATTTCATGCACTTGGAATTTCTAACTTGCGGACCTTCGGGCTTGTAGATATTCCTTTTCATACTAGGTGCCAACCCCGATTCTCCGTCATTACTTATTCCTTCACATTGTTAAATGTCACATTTATTGTTGTCCCTACAAACCCAACTACCAAATTTATTGTTGAATTGGTCGTTAATTAATGATGTTAATACCAAGGCTATTAATATTTATTTGGATTTAGTGTTTCCGTAAAAAGAAATTTAACTCAAGTTCATTTTACTATGCAAAATAATAGTTCAAGAAAATCTAGCGAGTTGTGTTGGGAAAGCCATGAGAAAGAAGTCGTTATGTGGGGATACTCTAAACTTATTGGTTGGGGAAGATCAAAATTATCATTGGTCTTGGTTCGACTGGTATTACTCAAAAATTTTGGAAAGAGAAGACACCAAAGTGTGGACCTCAAGAATAGTTCTCACGGGATGTGTTCCAGAAGTATTTGAATGCAATGATATCGTCACCTGGTTCATCGATAAGCTCATTCAAAACAAAAGATTCATTGCATTTCATAATATCTCTCCTATCTCATTGGTGCCTTCAATGTTTAGAGAAATGTTAGAATTTCCAGAGCCAAACCTGGCCTATAAAGGGGAGGAAGCCAAAAATTTATTAAAAGGAAAGAACAACGGAATAGACCTTCTTCAATAATATTTGAATGACCCTGCATCAATTCCTAAAGACACATCCAAAATTCAAGTAATCTCTTTATATAATCTTTATAAATAAATTGTATGGTTATTTTCTCAAATTGTTGGCCAGAACTCTACAGAGACAATTCCCCGAATGGAACTATATATATTGCATTTTTTGGTTCATGAAAACACTATCTTCGACTGGGCGATGATCATTTCGAATGAAATCACTACATAGTTGACTAATTTCAAGACTGATAAAAGGTTTTGCATGTAATCATATCTTATATTTTCTATCACATATTATCATACTTTTGAGGGTTTAAACATTACCTGGAGAATTAAAATAAAGGTGGACCTTGTGACCATGTGGTACCAAGCTCTATGGAGGCAGAGAGTCGGCCATCATTTTTATGAGGTGTATTCAGATTTTGCATCTAAATTCAAGAAGTTTTTATTTGGGGAAGACACTTCGTGACTATCATTCGAAGCAATGAATTTTCTAAAGGGAAGAGGAGTTCTCGATAAAATGGAATATTATAACATCATCAGGGTTTTCTGCTCTGTTGAAAAACCTAGTTTCCTTCCCTATTATATATCTGATAAGATATTTGTAATTGAAATAGCTAGGAAATACAAATTCTAGTTCCATACTCTATCTGAAAAAAGGAAAAAACATTTCATACCTCTCTCGTGGAAAGTTGGTGAAATTATCCTCAAGGGAATTTCCAAAATAGATGAATATGTTTCTTATTTCGAGAGTTTTGACCTAAGATTTGCAGAGGAAATCAAGGGTTTTGACCCAAATCACCTTTTTTATAATTACTTGCTTTTATTTGGGCTCTTCCTTGCACTTTTAAATTTAGTTGTTAATAAATAAGAAGAAAATGACAGTCACAATCCTAGTAATCAAGAAGCCGATAGAAATTATGAAGATATAGAAACTGTCATAATCACTATAGAGAATCATAAAGAAAGAGTTAAACCCTCGAATGATAAAATTGTCCAATCACCATCTGTCTCTAGAAGAATTTCCTTGCCAAAGGAAAATCCTCAGCCAGGAATATTCCACGTAAGAAAAATGCAGAGAAATAATTCAGGAGATGATGAAGAGAGGAACCCTCCTAAAGGGAACCTAGAAAATCCCCATAAACCAAAGGTCAAAATAAAAAGAACTAATTCACAGTAGGAAGGGGATGAAATGCATGCTCTAGAAGATGATTTGTTCTTGGATAACATGGATTTGGATGTAGACATTGAAAGCATTGCTTTCCTAGATGTAGAAGTATCAACTTGAGAAATTGTACAACCTGTCTCTGCATCCATGATCCAGGATGACATGGTTTCTGATGAAGAAAAAATTGTCGTACAAAATGCACCTTTTTATAAATAATATAAGAAAATAGTCTTTGAGAGAAATACAAAGAGTAATAGAGGAAAGATATGSTCTACCATTGATATTCGAGATATGTTACTTTCTAAATTAACTTCTATTCATAGAGTCACATGGGATGCACTTGATGTTTCAATTGCAAAAATGGAAGAAGAAAATGATCGGTTGAAATAAATAATTAAATAACTGGAGGCAACCSTCATGCCTCCACCTATTCTGGCTTCTCCCATTGCTATGATTCATCCTATAAAGGGTCTTCAAGAAATCCTAGAATCAATTTCAAGGGTCAAAGGAATTTCCAATTTAATCACTGCCACCTGGCATTTTGTTGAACACAATATTAAGAAAAGAATGTCATTAATTATAGAATTGTGGGATATTGCAAAGATTATTTCTTCTCTTGGCTTAATAATTCAAAATACCAAGCAATATTTAAACTCAGATTTGAAAAATGATGAAGGGTTCTACACAGACGAAGTTGTGATGTTTACAACGAGAGTTTTGGAAATAACAGAGAAGACAAGAAAGAAAGAAAATATTCCTTCTCTGAGCCGCATCAACCAATTGAAATCTTATTGGATGGAGAGAATTAATTTATTAAAAGGTTTGATAACTCAATTGACTTACTTATGAACAAGGAAAATGAATCATATTTAAAAATCCTTGATTTGGGTAGCAATGGAACTACCATTGAAGTATCAGACCCTAAGTACCTTTCAAATTCTATTCTCATGACTCAACAACATTTCGAAGAGAAAATTGAATAATTGAAAATAATATCGACTGAAAAGTTTGATAATATGATGGAATTTAAACATGATGACATTGACAATTGGCTTGTCGAGTACAAAAAAAAAATGAAGACATTCAAAATTTATTTGTTGATCTTAGGAAAATTGAAAAGGAATTTTTTTAATGTTAAGATAAAACAATAAGTAAGCATTGCTCCATTGAGGGACTTTATTCAAGAATGGTTGAATAACTCAATCGCCAAGATTTATGAAATCCCAGCGGAGGTATTTATGACCAGTAATCAAACCGCAACCAACAAGAGTATAAATGAAGCAACAAAAATCAAATAAAAGGATAGTTATACCATCATAGTAAGACCATGTCGATTACATGCTTCTTTCTTTATCAATTTTCATACACTTATTCTTCTTCTTTGAATAGAAAGGTATAACCAAATCCTAATAACTTTCTCTTTGTCTTCTTTCCAAATTTGGTTGTTCGAAATCCGCCCACTTTCTTCCTTCTAAGTTCTATATTCTTGTATATGTTTTCTTTATGGTCTGTGGGAGCCCCAATCCCAGTCCTTTGGACAAATGCCTTTAAATTTCAAAGCATTGTAACAAACTTTATTATTTTTGAAAAATCCCAAAGAACTAATTCAAGATCAGTTTTGATTGTATTTTATAACTCTAAGTCTTGAATATAAAATATTTGAAAATGATCTATCATAATCTTATTTTGATATATACAAGCATTTACTCTATGAAAGTTCTCTTATGCGTCTGGACCATCTTTTATTTTGATGTGATCAAAAATATTTATTTTCACTATGATGAATGTGAGGAAATTTTGTTTATTTTCTGCAATGTGTGATTTGTGAGATTCCTGGTCCTTTATCATGAATGCTCTTTTTATAAAAAAATTATTTTTTAGCATTTTTATCTTTCTTTGAGCATAAAATACTGGACCAATTTAAGGTCCTATATTATTTCTTGATCTTGAAGTAATTAAAAATATCATAAGCCAAAGAGGAGTACCACCTCTATAAAAAAATAGGAGGATTGATATCCTCATGAGTTTGTCATTTCGATCCTGACAGATTCAAGCATCAACACCTCCCTCCATCTCTCCCTCTCCCCTTGCTCTCTCTCTCCCACTCCTTCCCTTCTCCTCTCTCTCTATCTTTCCCCCCTACCTCTTCCCATTTGTCTTCCCCTCCCCTATACTCCCCCTCTCTCTCCCACCTCTCTCTTTCTCTCTCCCATTGTTGTTATTCTTACTCTCACTCTCTCTATATTCCCATCTTTCTCTCTTTCTCATTCTACCTCCTTCTCTATCTCTCTCCATATCAATCTTGACCTCACTTCTGCTGAAGAAAAATTTATGATGAAGAAACATTTGTCGTACAAAATGTGTCTTTTTATAAATAATATAAGAAAATAGTCTTTGAGAGAACTACAAAGAGTAAGAGCGGGAAGCTACGGTCTACCATTGATATTAAAAATATTTTACTTTCCAAATTATCATCTATTCATAGAGTCACATGGGATGCACTTGATGTTTCAATTGCAAAAATGGAAGAAGAAAATGCTCGGTTGAAATAAATAATTAAATAACTGGAGGCAACCCTCATGCCTCCACCTATTCTGTCTTCTCCCATTGCTATAATTCATCCTAGAAATGGTCTTCAAGAAATCCTAGAATCAATTTCAAGGGTCAAAGGAATTTCCAATTTAATCACTGCCACCTGACATTTTGTTGAACACAATATTAAGAAAACAATGTCATTAATTGTAGAATTGTAGGATATTGCAAAGATTTTTTCTTCTATTGTCTTAAGAATTCAAAATGCCAAGCAATATTTAAACTCGGATTTGAAAAATGATGAAGGGTTCTACACAGACGAAGTTGTGATTTTTACAACGAGAGTTTTGGAAATGACAGAGAAGACAAGAAAACAAGAAAATATTCCTTCTCTGGGCCACATCAAACAATTGAAATCTTGTTGGATGGAGATAATTAATGTGTTAAAAGGTTTGATAACTCAATTGACTAACTTATCAAGAAGGAAAATGAATCATATTTAAAAAGCCTTGATTTGGATATCAATGGAACTACCATTGAAGTCCCAGACCCTAAGTACCTTTCAAATTCTATGCTCATGACTCAACAACATTTCGAAGAGAAAATTGAATAATTAAAAATAATATCGACTAAAAAGTTTGATAATATGATGGAATTTACACATGATGACATTGACAATTGGCTTGTCGAGTACAAAAACCAAAATGAAGACATTGAAAATTTATTAGAAAATTTATTTGTTGATCTTAGGGAAATTGAAAAGGAATTTTTTAATGTTAATATAAAACAATAAGTAATCCTTGCTCCATTGAGGGACTTTATTCAAGAATGGTTGAATAACTCAATCGCCAAGATTTCTGAAATCCTAGCAGAGGTATTTATGACCGGTAATCAAACCGCAACCAACAAGAGTATAAATGAAGCAACAACAATCAAATAAAAGGATAGAGATACCATCATAGTAAGACCATGTTGATTACATGCTTCTTTATTTATCAATTTTCATCCACTTATTCTTCTTCTTTGAATAGAAAGATATAACCAAATCCTGATAACTTTTTCATTGTCTTCTTGACGTAGCACGTGCCACCTAGCGCGTCCGCGATCACCAGGACCTTCTTCTTCCCAAGCCTGAAGAGCTAAAATGCCCCTCAAGTCCCTTATCGAGACTTCTCCAATACCCACAGGCTTTCTTTGTGATCTCCCTTCTTCAAATCGAGAAATCGGAACTCACTTCATCACGAGTCCTGCGCTCACGGATTCGGCTCTCGCAATTCCCCGAAACCCAATGGAATATCCACTTCGTGCCTACCTCGTCTCCTATCGGGAAATTGATAATCCCAAACTCTGATGCCACCTGTCTGCCCACAACGAGACTCAATCCCCGACACCTGTACTCCACTCAGTGATGTGACCGCCCGGTTATCGCGTTTTGGAGTTTCGCGATTCCTCCAACAGTGATTCTTACAAGAACGAAAATCCTGAAAAGCCGATCCCCGATGCACATGACGACTAGCCTTCCACGTCACCACGTCTTCCCGTGCTATTGAGTATCGTGGGATCGTGATTCCAAATGTAGTGTTTCCTTTACCTGGGGAAATCCCGAATGCCGAACCCCCAACTCTCTGGATTACTGACACGTGTCCAGTCCGGGATCTACGGCTATGGTTCCTCCGAAAAATCGCAAGTCACGATTCCTCCCTATGAGAATTCTATGACCCTGGAGACTTCGATGAGTCGAGTCCCGATGAGTTCTGACTCCTTCCCCGCGCACTAAGGCTAAAATCCTGTGCAACTTCTCCAAGTTCTAACGGTTGTCGGGACTTCGCTAATCTTCCCGGTGAATCCTGACCGTCACTTCTCCTCCTCGAGGATTTCTTCCAATGGTCAAGTGTTCACTTCCCAAGCTTTTCCCTTCCAAGCCTTTCACTTGAAACTCGTTCTTGAGCCGTCCACACACACCCTCCGACACTTTACCTTGGCGACACCACGAAGGTGCTACGCCTCCTGAACTTTTCTTCAACTCTGACTCTTCAGAGAAACCTACGCCTGACCCTTGCACTTGATATTCAACCGCCTCAAGGGTTGAATACTTTAGACTCTGTGCTACTCCTGCGACAGCAGTCTCTATCTCCCTGTTCTCAGATTAACAACTGAGATCTCTGCTCTTACCCGCGCACTCCATGCATGGCTTCCATAAACCAAATCAACTTCTGAGAGAATAAGAACAAAAACTAATCTACTGAGCCTTCATCAACGCACTCTTTGTGGATGAATTCAACTACACTCTATGCAGGAATCTCCTGACTCTGATAGAGAAACAATTGAAACTTATTCTCTTCTCTCTCAGACTTCAGATTGAAACCCTGAAATCACATGCACAGCATATTCAAAGCAAATGCATAACAAGAACAAACATTCATGAGCACAACATCAACATACACAGAGAAACAACACCAGCCATGAGTTTGAATCAAAGACTCTTTCTATTAATTCAACATCTGTACATGGGTGTTCTTCACACAATTCTCTGCTTTCTCCTCTCCTCTGAATGTTGCTCCCCTTAATGTTACAATGATACAATGAGGGTGTCTATATCCGTTTTCCCTCTCAGCCTCTAAAACTGTCTTATCTAGACTTAAACATCTATCTACCTGCATTAAATCTAATAAATGCCTCCTATCTATTTTAGACATGAGTATATGGCTCGAGGTCTGATACAACATACAAAAGGCACTTCCCATAAATGGTGCATTTATACATTGGCGCATCATCTTGAATGAAATTCAAAAAGTTTCGGCTGGACTTGTCCAGTTGTTCATCGTCTTCTATGCTGGCTCGCTTGTCTTGGGCGATGCTCCTTGATGAGTTGGCGATGCTCCTGCATCATACTCGTCGGCTTGAAAACTTTCATGGGCTCCTATCCATGAGCTCCTACACGGTTTGTCCATGCTTTTGGATAACTATTTCTATCTCCCAGCTGGCATCTTCCACTGGGTGGTTCTTCCATTTCACCAGATACTCGAAGTATTGATTTCGTCTGGTTCTTTTGTTGACTCTCCTGTCAAGTATACACTCCATTTGCGGCTTTTCCACAATCGGCATCTGCTTCTGCCACTAGATTTCTGGTTTTTCATCACTCCCAGCCTCTGCTTCCTCAGTCTTATATGGATATAAGTCTGAGACATTGAATGTCGGAGATATTCCAATGTCTTCCGGCAACTCAATCTCGTAAGCGTTTTCTCCCAACTTCTTCAGGACTCTGCATGGCCCAATTTTCTTCATCTTCAACTTATTGTATGTTCCCCTTCGGAACCTTTCTCTCCTTAGATGTGCCAGAACTAGGTCACCAACTTCAAATTGAAGTTGTCTTCGATGCTGATCCGCTCTGCGCTTATATTCTTGATTTGACTCCAGCAATCGCTGCTTCACCCTGCTGTGAAGTTCTTCCATCGCCTCTGCGAATTCTTCAGCGCTTGCACTTTTGGTTATTATCTGCTCTGAATCCCTTAGCTCAGATACTCCTCTTGGCTTTCTACCATATACGATTTCAAATGGACTTTTACCTGTGATTCTATTCACTGAATCGTTGTAAGCAAATTCTGCCTGTGGCAACACATTATCCCAGCTGCTATGGTGTTCTGTTACCAGGCTTCTGAGTAAATCTCCCAAGCTTCGATTGACCACCTCTGTTTTCCCATCTGTCTAAGGATGATAGGCTGAACTAAACATTAAATTAGTTCCCATTTTCTTCCACAGTGTCCTCCATAAATGTCCAATGAACTTTGTATCCCTGTCCGATACAATGCTTCTCGGCAATCCATGAAGTCTAACAATCTCTTTGAAAAACGGATTTGAGATGTGCGTCGCATCGCTGGTCTTCTGGCATGGTGTTAAATGTGCCATATTTGAAAACTTGTCGACCACTACAAAGATCGAATCATTTCCTCTTTTCATCCTAGGTAATCCCAATATGAAATCCATGCTGATTTCATCCCACGGCCTCTCAGGTATGGGTAATGATTGATAGAATCCCGCATTCTGCTTTCTGCCCTTTGAATGCTGGAAAATTATGCACCTGTCAACAAACTTCTTGACATCTATTCGCATCCTCGGCCAAAAATACGCTTCACTCAGCTTTGCAAATGTCTTATCGTGGCCAAAATGCCCTGCTAATCCGCCACTGTGCTTCTCTTTTAGCAGGTTCTCCCTCATGGAGCAATTCAGAATGCATAACTGATTGCCTCTGAACAGCAATCCATTCTGGATCATGTAATCCATCCACGGGCTTCTATCTCTGAGAACTGGATTCTCAGCTGCCTCGTATGCCTCTGCAAAATCTGCATCACCTGCGTACATATCTTTAAGGTTTTCAAAACCCAATGTCTTGACTCGAAACTCCTGCAGCAACAAACACTTCCTGCTCAAAGCATCAACCACTTTGTTAGCAGTCCCTGAAATGTGTTTAATTACAAATGTAAAATTCTGCATATACTCTACCCATTTAGCATGTTTCTGATTCAGCTTCTCCTGCTGAGTCACAAACTGTAATGCATGATTATCACTATATAGAACGAATTCTTTCGGCATCAAATAATGCCTCCACTTATTCAGCGCCTGTATGACAGCATAAAATTCCTTATCATACGTTGAATACTTCACCTTGGCCTCATCCAGCTTCTCGCTGAAGTATGCAATTGGTCTATCCTCCTGGCTCAAGACCGCGCCTATGGCAAAGCCACTTGCATCACATTTCACCTGGAAAACTTTTGAAAAATCCGGCAACACCAAAACTGGTTTTTTGGTGATCCTTCGCTTCAACAGATTGAAGCTCTTCTCTGCTACTTCAGTCCAATGAAAATATTTATGTATTTTCTTGATTGTGTCCATCATTGCTGTGCTAATTCCACAGAAGTTTCTGATGAATTTCCTGTAGAAACTTGCCAATCCGTGGAAACTTCTCACCTCAAAAACATTTCTTGGTGATGGCCATTCTTTAATTACCTCCACTTTACTTGGATCCATCTTCAATTCATTTTCCGATATGACAAACCCCAAGTAAATGAATTTTCTCTTCATAAATGAAGACTTCCTCACATTGATCAACAACTTCTCTTGCTGTAGCTTTCTCATTACTGCAGCTAAATGCTTCAGATGTTCTTCTCTTGATTTGCTGAAAATCAATATGTCATCTAAATAAACAATGACAAACTTACCAATGAACTCCTTCAACACTTCATTCATCAGCCTCATGAATGTACTCGGTGCATTCATTAAACCAAACGACATGACTAGCCATTCGTATAACCCTTCATTTGTTTTGAAGGCTGTCTTCCACTCGTCGCCTTCTCTCATGCGAATCTGATGGTATCCGCTTTTCAAATCAAACTTTGAAAAAAAAATTGCTCCACTTAAGCAGTCCATCAAGTCATCCATCCATGGAAATGGAAACCTATACCTGATGGTTATCTTGTTGATCGCTCTGGAATCAGTGCACATTCTCCAACCTCCATCCTTCTTTGGACTTAGTACCGTTGGAACGACACATGGACTTAGACTCTCCCTGATCAGTCCTTTATCCAGCAGTTCCTGTACCTACCTTTTGACCTCCTCATTCTCCTACGGTGTTAACCTGTACACTGCTTTGTTCGGAAAACTGGCTCCTGGTATGAGGTCTATATGATGACTTATGCTCCTCATCGGCGGCAACGAATGAGGTAGTTCGTCCACCACTATATCAGTGAAATCTTCCAATAGTTCCTGAATTTCTATCGGCAGATCATCCACTCTTGTGCTGGTCAAAACAACTCTCGATTTCCTGACCACAAAGAATTGTGGATCTTCCTTCTTCTTTACTTCTGCCAGAAGTTCCTTCCCACTCATGAGAAGTATCTTGTTGTTCACTTCCGGTTTCACCTCCTTGTCTTTTATCGGAAGCAACATATGGGTTCTCCCATTTTTCTCTAAAGTGTACGTATTCATCTTCCCATCATGAATAACGTTCMTGTCATATTKCCATGGTCTGCCTAGCAATAAATGACATACATCCATAGGAATAACATCACAAAGAATTTTATCATTATATCCTCCTATMTTGATGTCCACTAAGCACTGTTTAGTGACACTCACCCGATGTCCCTTCTGTAGCTATGATACTTTATATGGACTCGGGTGCTCAGTCGTTTCCATCTCTAATTTCTCCACCATCTCGGTTGAAACGATATTGTCGGTGCTTCCGTTGTCCACAATGACCTTACATTTCCTGTCCTTGGTCTTGCATGCGGTCCTGAACAGTCTGCTTCTCTGAGCTATGTCCTCCACCTCCTTCTCGGGTGTTACGAGAACGTTTCACATCATCAAAGACCTTCCGTCTTCTGCATCTTCTGCTTCAGCAGCTCGCCTCTGTGCTTCGGCGATGTGAGCTTCTCCTTTATCTGTCTTCCTGTCTGGACAGTCAACTGCCTTGTGTCCATTCTTCCCACATGTGTAGCATGTGATGACTCCTCCTCTTCCTCTTCTTCTACCTCGGGTACGAGGAAAAGTATTAACATCAGTGTATCCTCCATCCGGTTCTGCCTGTTGCCTTCATTGTTCAGCGTGCTGACCTCGCTGAGAACTTCCACCTCTTTCCATTCGGGTCTGAGGCTTCTTCCAGTCATCCTTAGATTTATGGAACCTGTCTTGGGCAACTGATTTTCCTCTTGCCTGACTCTTGCCTCGGCCTCGCTGTGCCAAATTACGGCTTAGATTCTTTTCAGCCTTCAGCGCCATCTGATATGCATCCTCAACCGTTATGACGGTTGTCATACTCATCTCATCCTGGATATTGTATCTTAATCCATTCATATACCTGGCAACTTTTTCATCATCGCTCTCCCGATGACTTGCTCTGATATTGAGCTTGTAGAATTCTTCAGTATACTCCTTTACCGTCATCAACTTTTGTCTCAGGTTTTTCATTCGCCTAAACAGTGTGATCTGATAATCCCTTGGGATGAACTTTGCCTTCATCTTCGCAATCATTCGATCCCAGCTTTTAATTTTCTATTTGCCTTTGGAACGTCTATCTGCTTGAAGCTCGTCCCACCATAATGCTGCATGTCCCTTTAATTAAGTGACAGCATGCCTGACCTTTTTATCCTCTTCGATATCTTCATAATCGAAGTAAGTATCAAGAGCCCTAATCTAGTCTAACAGCTCTTCTGCATCCAGACTTCCTTCATAAGCTGGAATGTCCATTTTTGTCTTTGAACTCATCCGAGCGATAGCCTTAATTAACCGCTCATTTTCTGCATCCTCGGCTGCAACTTCTCCTTGTTGTTCAGCTTCAGCTTCGCCCTCAGAGTCGCTTAAGTCTCCAGCATTGGTTGTGCGTCTCTGCGCTACTTCCATGTCTTCCAATCTCGCTCTGAGATCGCGTATCTGTCTCTCCATCTCTGGATTCCCTGCCGGCCTACCTCTTCTTCGCACATCCCTGTCCTCTGGATCAGGCGACTTCCTTTCTCTTCTTGGCGGCATGGTGAAATTTTTCCTCCTCTCTGTCGTAGAAAACAAAGAGAAAAATCCTTCTCTGATACCACTTGACGCAGCACACGCCACCTAGCGCGTCCGCGATCACCAGGACCTTCTTCTTCCCAAGCCCGAAGAGCTAAAATGCCCCTCAAGTCCCTTATCGGGACTTCTCAAATACCCACAGGCTTTCTTTGTGATCTCCCTTCTTCAAATCAGAAAATCGGAACTCACTTGATCACGAGTCCTGCGCTCACGGATTCGGTTCTCGCAATTCCCCGAAACCCGATGGAATATCCACTTCGTGCCTACCTCGTCTCCTATCGGGAAATCGGTACTCACGCGGTCGTGAGTCACTGATCTCATGAATCTTCGATTCCTGAACTCCGATGCCACCTGTCTGCCCACAACGAGACTCAATCCCCGACACCTGTACTCCACTCAGTGATGTGACCGCTCGGTTATCGCGTTTCGGAGTTTCGCGATTCCTCCGACAGTGATTCTTACAACAACGAAAATCTCGAAAAACCGATCCCCGATGCACATGAGGACTAGCCTTCCACGTCACCACGTCTTCCCGTGCTATCGGGTATCGCAGGATCGCGATTCCAAATGTAGTGTTTCCTTTACCTGGGGAAATCCCGAATGTCGAACCCCCGACTTTCCAGATTACTGACACGTGTCCAGTCCAGGATCTACGGCTATGGTTCCTCCAGAAAATCGCAAGTTGCGATTCCTCCCTATGAGAATTCTATGACCCTGGAGAATCAGATGAGTCGAGTCCCGATGAGTTCTGACTCCTTCCCCGTGCACTAAGGCTAAAATCCTGCGCAACTTCTCCAATTTCTGACGGTTGTCGAGACTTTGCTAATCTTCCCGGTGAATCATGACCGTCACTTCTCCTCCTCGAGGATTTCTTCCAATGGTCAAGTGTTCACTTCCCGAGCTTTTCCCTTCCAAGCCTTTCACTTGAAACTCGTTCTTGAGCCGTCCACACACACCCTCCTGTGCTTTACCTTGACGACACCACGAAGGTGCTACGCCTCCTGAACTTTTCTTCAACTCTGATTCTTCAGAGAAACCTACGCCTGACCCTTGCGCTTGATATTCAACCACCTCAAGGGTTGAATACTTCAGACTCTGTGCTACTCTTGCGACAACAGTCTCTATCTCCCTGTTCTCATATTAACAACTAAGATCTTTTCTCTTACCCGCGCACTCCATGCACGACTTCCATAAACCAAATCAACTTCTGAGCGAATAAGAACAAAAACTAATTTACTGAGCCTTCATCAACACACTCTTTGCGGATGAATTCAACTACACTCTATGCAGGAATCTCCTGACTCTGATAGAGAAACAATTGAAACTTATTCTCTTCTCTCTCAGACTTCAGGTTGAAACCCTAAAATCACATGCACAACATATTCAAAGAAAATGCATAACAAGAACAAACATTCATGAGCACAACATCAACATACACAGAGAAACAACACCAGCAATGAGTTTGAATCAAAGCCTCTTTCTATTAATTCAACATCTGTACATGGGTGTTCTTCACACAATTCTCTACTTGCTCCTCTCTTCTGAATGCTGCTCCCCTTAATGTTACAATGATACAATGAGGGTGTCTATATCCTTTTTCCCTCTCAGCCTCTAAAACTGTCTAATCTAGACTTAAACATCTATCTACCTGCATTAAATCTAATAAATGCCTCCTATCTATTTCAGACATGAGCGTATGGCTCGAGGTCTGATACAACATACAAAAGGCACTTCCCATAAATGGTGCATTTATACATTGGCGCATCATCTTGAATGAAATTCAAAAAGTTTCGGCTGGACTTGTCCAGCTGTTCATCGTCTTCTATGCTGGCTCGCTTGTCTTGGGTGATGCTCCTTGATGAGTTGGCGATGCTCCTGCATCACTTCTTTCCAAATTCTGTTGTTAGAAATCCACCCACTTTCTTCCTTATAAGTTCTATATTTTTGTATATGTTTTCTTTATGGTCCGCGGGAGCCCCAATCCCAGTCCTTTGGACAAATGCCTTTAAATTTCAAAACATTGTATCAAACTTTAGTATTTTTGAAAAATCCCAGAGAACTAATTCAGGACCAGTTTTGATTGTATTTTATAACTCTAAGTCTTGAATATAAAATATTTGAAAATGATCTATCATAATCTTATTTTGATATATACAAGCATTTAATCTATGAAAGTTCTCTTATGCGTCCAGACCATCTTCTTTTATTTTGATGTGATAAACAATATTTATTTTCACTATGATGAATGTGAGGAAATTTTGTTTATTTTCTGCAATGTGTGATTTGTGATATTCCTGGTCCTTTCTCATGAATGCTCTTTTTATAAATATTTTATTTTTCATCATTTTTATCTTTCTTTGAGCATAAAAGACTGGACCATTTTAAGGTCCTGTATTATTTCTTGATCTTGAAGTAATTAAAAATATCATAAGCCAAAGAGGAGTACCACCTCTATAAAAACATACGAGGATTGATATCCTCAAGAGTTTGTCATTTCGATCCTGACATATTCAAGCATCAACACCTCCCTCCCTCTTCCCCTCTCCCCTCGCTCTCTCTCTCCCACTCCTTCCCTTCTCCTCTCTCTCTATCTCTCTCCCCCTCCCTTTTCCCATTTGTTTGCCCCTCCCCTATACTCCTCCTCTCTCTCTCTCTCTCTCTCTCCTTGTTGTTAGTCTCACTCTCACTCTCTCTATATGCCCATCTTTCTCTCTTTCTCATTCTACCTCCTTCTCTATCTTTCTCCATCTCAATCTTGACTTCACTTCTGTTGAAGAAAAATTTATGATGAAGAAAAATTTGTCATACAAAATGCATCTTTTTATAAATAATATAAGAAAATAGTCTTTGGGAGAACTACAAAGAGTAAGAGTGGGAAGCTACGGTCTACCATTGATATTCAAGATATGTTACTTTCCAAATTATCATCTATTCATAGAGTCACATGGGATGCACTTGATGTTTCAATTGCAAAAATGGAAGAAGAAAATGATCGGTTGAAATAAATAATTAAATAACTGGAGGCAACCCTCATGCCTCCACCTATTATGGTTTCTCCCATTGCTATGATTCATCCTAGAAAGGGTATTCAAGAAATCCTAGAATCAATTTCAAGGGTCAAAGGAATTTCCAATTTAATCACTGCCACCTGGCATTTTGTTGAACACAATATTAAGAAAAGAATTTCATTAATTGTAGAATTGTGGGATATTGCAAAGATTTTTTCTTCTCTTGGCTTAAGAATTCAAAATACCAAGCAATATTTAAACTCAGATTTGAAAAATGATGAAGGGTTCTACACTGACAAAGTTGTGATGTTTACAACGAGAGTTTTGGAAATGACAGAGAAGACAAGAAAGAAAGAAAATATTCCTTCTCTGAGCCGCATCAAACAATTGAAATCTTGTTGGATGGAGAGAGTTAATGTATTAAAAGGTTTGATAACTCAATTTACTAACTTATCAAGAAGGAAAATGAATCATATTTAAAAAGCCTTGATTTGAATATCAATGGAACTACCATTGAAGTCCCAAACCCTAAGTACATTTCAAATTCTAAGCTCATGACTCAACAACATTTCGAAGAGAAAATTGAATAATTAAAAATAATATCGACTGAAAAGTTTGATAATATGATGGAAATTACACATGATGACATTGACAATTGGCTTGTCGAGTACAAAAAAAAAAATGAAGACATTGAAAATTTATTAGAAAATTTATTTGTTGATCTTAGGGAAATTGAAAAGGAGTTTTTTAATGTTAAGATTAAACAATAAGTAATCATTTCTCCATTGAGGGACTTTATTCAAGAATGGTTGAATAACTCAATCGCCAAGATTTATGAAATCCCAACGGAGGTATTTATGACTGGTAATCAAACCGCAACCAACAAGAGTATAAATGAAGCAACAAAAATCAAATAAAAGGATAGAGATACCATCATAGTAATACCATGTTGATTACATGCTTCTTTATTTATCAATTTGCATCCACTTATTCTTCTTCTTTGAATAGAAAGGTATAACTAAATCCTGATAACTTTCTCTTTGTCTTCTTTCAAAATTTTGTTGCTCGAAATCCTCCCACTTTATTCCTTCTAAGTTGTATATTCTTGTATATGTTTTCTTTATGGTCTGCAGGAGCCCCAATCCTAGTCATTTGGACAAATGCCTTTAAATTTCAAAGCATTGTAACAAACTTTATTACTTTTGAAAAATCCCAGAGAACTAATTCAGGATCAATTTTGATTGTATTTTATAACTCTGAGTCTTGAATATAAAATATTTGAAAATGATCTATCATAATATTATTTTGATATATACAAGCATTTACTCTATGAAAGTTCTCTTATGTGTCCAGACCATCTTCTTTTATTTTGATGTGATAACAAATATTTATTTTCACTATGATGAATGTGAGGAAATTTTGTTTATTTTCTGCAATGTGTGATTTGTGAGATTCTTGGTCCTTTCTCATGAATTCTCTTTTTATAAATATTTTATTTTTCAACATTTTTATCTTTCTTTGAGCATAAAATACTGGACCATTTTAAGGTCCTATATTATTTCTTGATCTTGAAGTAATTAAAAATATCATAAGCCAAAGAGGAGTGCCACCTTTATAAAAACATAGGAGGATTGATATCCTCATGAGTTTGTCATTTCGATCCTGACAGATTCAAGCATAAACACCTCCCTCCCTCTCCCCCTCTCCCCCCACTCTCTCTCTCCCACTCCTTCCCTTCTCCTCTCTCTCTATCTCTCTACCCCTCCCTCTTCCCATTTGTCTACCGCTAACTATACTCCCTCTCTCTCTCTCTCTCTCCTTTTTGTTAGTCTCACTCTCACTCTCTCTATATGCCCATATTTCTCTCTTTCTCATTCTACCTCCTTCTCTATCTCTCTCCATCTCAATATTGACCTCACTTTGCTGAAGAAAAAATTCTGATGAAGAAAAATTTGTCATACAAAATGCATCTTTTTATAAATAATATAAGAAAATAGTCTTTGAGAGAAATACAAAGAGTAAGAGCAGGAAGCTATAGTCTACCATTGATATTCAAGATATTTTACTTTCCAAATTATCATCTATCCATAGAGTCACATGGGATGCACTTGATGTTTCAATTGCAAAAATGGAAGAAGAAAATGCTCGGTTGAAATAAATAATTAAATAACTGGAGGCAACCCTCATTCCTCCACCTATTCTGGCTTCTCCCATTGCTAAGATTCTTCCTATAAAGGGTATTCAAGAAATCCTAGAATCAATTTCAAGGGTCAAAGGAATTTCCAATTTAATCATTGCCACCTAGCATTTTGTTGAACACAATATTAATAAAAGAATGTCATTAATTGTAGAATTGTGGGATATTGCAAAGAGTTTTTCTTCTCTTGGCTTAAGAATTCAAAATACCAAGCAATATTTAAACTCGGATTTGAAAAATGATGAAGGGTTCTACACTAACAAAGTTGTGATGTTTACAAAAAGAGTTTTGGAAATGACAGAGAAGACAAGAAAGAAAGAAAATATTCCTTCTCTGAGCCGCATCAAACAATTGAAATCTTGTTGGATGGAGAGAATTAATGTATTAAAAGGTTTGATAACTCAATTGACTAACTTATCAAGAAGGAAAATGAATCATATTTAAAAATCCTTGATTTGGATATCAATGGAACTACCATTGAAGTCCCAAACCCTAAGTACCTTTCAAATTCTATGCTCATGACTCAACAACATTTCGAAGAGAAAATTGAATAATTAAAAATAATATCGACTGAAAAGTTTGATAATATGATGGAAATTACACATGATGACATTGACAATTGGCTTGTTGAGTAAAAAAAAAAATGAAGACATTGAAAATTTATTAGAAAATTTATTTGTTGATCTTAGAGAAATTGAAAAAGAAATTTTTAATGTTAAGATAAAACAATAAGTAATTGTTGCTCCATTGAGGGACTTTATTCAAGAATGGTTGAATAACTCAATCGCCAAGATTTCTGAAATCTCAATGGAGCTATTTATGACCGGTAATCAAACTGCAACCAACAAGAGTATAAATGAAGAAACAACAATCAAATTAAAGGATAGAGATACCGTCATAGTAAGACCATGTTGATTACATGCTTCTTTCTTTATTAATTTTCATCCACTTATTCTTCTTCTTTGAATAGAAAGGTATAACCAAATCCTGATAACTTTCTCTTTGTCTTCTTTCCAAATTTTGTTGTTCGAAATCTGCCCACTTTCTTCCTTCTAAGTTCTATATTCTTGTATATGTTTTCTTTATGGTCCGCGGGAGCCCCAATCCCAGTCCTTTGGACAAATGCCTTTAAATTTCAAAGCATTGTAACAAACTTTATTATTTTTGAAAAATCTCAGAGAACTAATTCAGGATCAGTTTTGATTGTATTTTATAACTTCGAGTCTTGAATATAAAATATTTGAAAATGATCTATCATAATCTTATTTTGATATATACAAGCATTTACTCTATGAAAGTTCTCTTATGCGTCCAGACCATCTTCTTTTATTTTGATGTGATCAAAAATATTTATTTTCACTATGATGAATGTGAGGAAATTTTGTTTATTTTTTGCAATGTGTGATTTGTGAGATTCCTGGTCCTTTCTCATGAATTCTCTTTTTATAAATATTTTATTTTTCAGCATTTTTATCTTTCTTTGAGCATAAACGACTGGACCATTTTAAGGTCCTATATTATTTCTTGATCTTGAAGTAATTAAAAATATCATAAGCCAAAGAGGAGTATCGCCTCTATAAAAACATAGGAGGATTGATATCCTCATGAGTTTGTCATTTCGATCCTGACAGATTCAAACATCAACACCTCCCTCCCTCTCCCCCTCGCCCCCTTCTCTCTCTCTCCCCTCCTTCCCTTCTCCTCTCTCTCTATCTCTCTCCCCCTCCCTCTTCCCATTTGTTTGCCCCTCCCCTATACTCCCCCTCTCTCTCCCACCTCTTTCTCTCTCTCTCTCTCTCCTTATTGTTAGTCTCACTCTCACTCTCTATATATGCCTATCTTTCTCTCTTTCTCATTCTACCTTCTTCTCTATATCTCTCCATATAAAACTTGACCTCACTTTTGCTCTTCTTAGCTCTCTCTCTCCCTCCCATTATTTTCCTCCTCTCTCTCTCTCTCTCTCTCTCTCTCTCTCCAT